>JAQQSQ010002977.1:0-10032 GCA_028627145.1 Eidolon dupreanum
GGTGGTTGCAACTAGTACACAAGCCTACTAGAGAAAATCCCACTCAGTGGTTGTCAGCCCCCACACAGCAACTCTTACCCTGTGGGTGCAGGCAATTCCTACAATTAGTCAGCTTGGGCATTAATCCCATCCACTGATCTACTAACAACAATAAAAGCTTGGCGACAACAGATCACACGCAACCCACACAAAGATCACGTCCGGAGCCCCCAGCATAAGGCATCAGGGAGAGTGTGTCCCTGGATTACACAGGACACCTTCCACATCAGGCCGTCTGGCCAAGCCTGAGAGATGAAACGAATATTCCCGACTCATAAAAATGAACACAGAGAGGTTGATAAAATGAGAAAACAAAGAAACATGCAACAAATGAAACAACAGGGGAAAACTCCAGAAAATAAGCTAAATGAAATGGAGGCAAGCAACCTACCAGAGACAGAAGTCAAAATAGTGGTTATAAGGATGCTCAATGAACTTAAGGGGAGAATGGATAAGCACGATGAGAACCTCAACAGAGCAATAGCAGGCATAAAATAGGGCATAAAAACCATAATAAAGAACCACTAGAAATGAGGAATACAACAACTGAAATGAAGAATATACTAGAAAGATTCAACAGTAGATTGCACAAAACAGAAGATCGAATCAGCGAATTGGAAGACAAGGTAGCAGAATTCACCCAATCAGAATGACAAAAAGAAAAAAGAATTTTAAAAAAAGGATAGAGTAAGAGACCTCTGGGACAACATGAAGCGTAAAAACATCTGGATCGTAGGAGTACCTGAAGAGGAAGAGAGAGAGCAAGGGATTGAGAATCTATTTGAAGAAATAATGACAGAAAACTTCCCTAATTGGCAAAGGAATTAGACATACAGGTTCAGGAAGCACGAAGAGTTCCAAACAAGAGGAATTCAAACAGACCTACATCAAGACACATCATAATTAAAATGCTAAAGGTCAAAGACAACGAGAGAATCTTAAAAGCAGTAAGAGAAAGGGAGCTAGTTACTTACAAAGATACCCCCATAAGAGTGTCCGCTGATTTTTCAATGGAAACTTTGCAGGCCAGAAGGGACTAGCAAGGAATACTCAAAGTTATGAAAAACAAGAATCTACAACCACAAATACTCTACCCAGCAAGGCTTTCGGTTAAAATGGAAGGTGAGGTAAAAAGTTTCTCAGACAGGAAAAAGTTTGAGGAATTCATTACCGACAAGCCAGTATTACAAGAAATATTAAGGGTCTTCTGTAAAAAGAGAAGGGGTAAAAAAGAAAATAGAAATAACAAATTCAAATAATAAAATGGCGGTAACTATGTACCTATCAGTAATCACTTTAAATGTAAATGGATTAAATGTTCCAATCAAAAGATATAGGTAACGGAATGGATAAGAAAACAAGACCCATGCATATGCTGTCTACAAGAGACCCACTTCAGATCAAATGACGCTCACAGAAAGTAAAGGGATGGAAAATGATATTTCATTCAAATGGAAATGAAAAAAAAAAAAGCCGGGTTAGCGATACTTATATCAGATAAAATGGACTTTAAAACAAAGGCTATAACAAGAGGCAAAAAAGGGCATTACATAATGATAAAGGGATCGATAAATCAAGAGGTGCACCCAACATAGGAGCATCTACATACATAAAGCAACTATTGTTCGACATAAAAGGAGAGATCAATAGTAATACACTCATAGTAGGAGATTTTAACACTCCATTGACATCAATGGACAGATCTTCCAGGCAAAGAATCAACAAGGGAACAATGGGCATAAAAGATACACTAGAACAGATGGATGTAACAGATCTTTTCAGAGAATTTTGCCCCAAAGCAGCGAAGTATACATTCTTCTCAAGTGCACATGGAACATTTTCCAGGATAGACCACATGTTGGGACACAAATCAAGTCTTGATAAATTTAAGAAGATTGAAATCCTATCAGCCGTCTTCTCTGATCACAATAGTATGAAACTAGATGTCAACTACAAGAAAAATACTGGAAAATACACAAACACACGGAGGATAAATAACATGCTACTAAACGATGAATGGGTTATCAATGAGATCAAGGAAGAAATCAAAAGATACCTAGGGACAAATGAAAATGAAAACACAATGACTCAAAACCTATGGGACACAGCAAAAGCAGTCTTAAGAGGGAAATTCATAGCAATATAGGCTTACCTCAAAAAAAAAAAAAACGAGAAAAAGCTCAAATAAACAATCTAACCTTATACTTCAAAGAACTAGAGAAAGAACAGCAAACAAAGCCCAAAGTGAATAGAAGGAAGGAAATAATAAAGATCAGAGTGGAAATAAATGAAATAGTGTCTAGAAAAAACAATACAAAAGATTAATGAAACCAAGAGCTGGTTCTTTGAAAGGATAAACAAAATTAACAGACTCTTAGCCAGACTCTTCAAGGTAAAAAGAGAGAGGACTCAAATAAATAAAATCAGGAATGAAATGGGAGAAATAGCCACGGACTCCACAGAAATACAATGGATTATAAGAAAATACTATGAGCAATTATATGCCAACACATTGTACAATCTGGAAGAAATGGACACATTCCTGTAAACATACAATCTCCCAAGCCTGATCCAAGAAGAATCAGAAAATCTAAACCGACCAATTACTACCAATGAAATAGAATCAGTAATCAAAAACCACCCAAAAAGCGAAATTCCTGGATGAGACGACTTCATAGGCGAATTTTACCATTCGAAGAATTATCACCTATTCTTCTCAAACTATTCCAAAAAAATCAAGAAGAGGGAAGGCTCCCTAACTCCTTTTATGAGGCCACGATTACCTTGATTCCAAAATCAGACAAACACTTTACAAAAAAAAAAAAAGGAAAACTGTAGGCTGATATCTCTTATGAACATTGATGCAAAAAATCCTCAACAAAATATTAGCAAACTGAATTCAGCAATACACTAAAAATATCATACACCATGATCAAGATGGATTTATTCCTGGGATGCAAATTGGTATAATATCCATAAATCAATTAATGTGATACCCCACATTAACAAATCAAAAGAAAAATACATGTGATCATATCAATAGATGCAGCATCCATTTATGATAAAAACTGTCAGCAAAGTGGGAATAGAGGGAACATGCCTCAACATAATAAAGGCCATATATGACAAACCTACAGCTAACACCATTCTCAATGGGGAAAGGCTCAAAGTGTTTTCCTTAAGATAAAGAACAAGGCAAGGATGCCCACTTTCACCACTCCTCTTCAACATTTTATTGGAAATCTTAGCCACAGCAATAAGACAAGAAAGAGAAATAGAAGGCATCCAGATTGGAAAGGAAGAAGTAAAACTCGTTATTTGCTGATGACATGATAGTATATATAGAGAACGCTAAAGATTCCACACACACACACACACACACACACACACACACACACACACACACACACACTGTTAGAACTGATCAACGAATTCAGTAAAGTAACAGGTTACAGAGTAAGTATCCAGAGGTCAGTGGCATTTTTATACACCAACGATGGTCTTTTGGAAAGAGAAATTAAGAAAACAATCCCATTTACAATTGCACCTAAAACTGTAAAACACCTGGGAATCAAATTAACCAAAGAGGTAAAAGACCTGCTTTTGGAAATTATACATCATTGAAAAAAGAAATTGAAGAAGCTACAAATAAATGGAAGCATATACCATGCACATGGGGAGGTAGAATCAACATCAATAAAATGGCCATACTACCCAAAGCAATCTATAGATTCAATGCAATCCCTGTCAAAATAACAATGGTATTCTCAGAGAGCTAGAACAAATAATCCTAAAATTTATGTGGAACCATAATAGACCCCAAATAGCCATGGCAATCTTGAGAAAGAAGAACAAAGTTGGAGGTATCACAGTACCTGATATCAAACTATACTATAAGGCTACAGTAATCAAAACAGCAGGGTACTGGCTTAAAAATAGATACATCAATCAATGGAACAGGATAGAGAGCCCAGAAATGAATCCATGCCTATACGCTCACTTAATATATGACAAAGGAGGTAATAATATACAACGGGGTAAAGACAATCTCTTCAATAAATGATGTTGAGAAAATTGGACAGATATATGCAAAAAAAGAGAGAGAAACTGGACCACCTTTTTGTACCATATACAAGAATAGACTCCAAACGGATTAAGACTTAAATATAAGACCCAAAACCATAAAACTTCTAGAAGAAAACATAAGCAGTAAACTCTGATATTACTAACAGGAATTTCTTTTTGGATATACCTCCCCGGGTAAGGGAAACAAAAGAAAAAATAAACAAATGGAACTACATCAAGCTAAGGTTTTGTACAACAAGGGAAACCATCAACAAAACAAAAAGACAACCGACTGATTGGGAGAACATATTCGCTAATGATACAGATGATAAGGGCTAATAACCAAAATATATAAAGAACTCATAGAACTCAACAACAACAACAAAATCTAATTTAAAAAATGGGCAGAAGACACGAACAGATATTTCTCCAAAGGGGAAATACGAATGGCTAATAGACATATGAAAAGATGCTCATGGTCACTAATCATCAGAGAAATGCAAATCAAAACCACAATGAGATATCACTTTACACCTGTCAGAATGGCTATCATCAATAAATCAAAAATAAGTGTTGGCGAGGATGTGGAGAAAAGAGAACCCTAAAACATTGTTGGTGGGATTGCAAATTGGTACAGACACTATGGAAGTCTGGAGGTTTCTCAAAAAAATAAAAATAGATATACCTTTTGACCCAGCAATTGCACTTCTGGATATTTATCCAAAGAAAACCAAACAATGATTCATAACGATCTATGCACCCCAATATTCATGGCAGCACAATTTACAATAGCCAAGATATGGAAGCAACCTAAATGCCCACTAACAGATGATTGGATAAAAAAAATTATGGTTTATATAGACAATGGAATATTACTCAGCCACTAAAAAAAAATGAAATCCTACCATTTGAAATGACATGGATGGATCTAGAGGTTCTTATGCTGAATGAAATGTCAGACAGAGAAAGATAAATAACACATGATTTCACTTATGTGGGGAATCTAAGGAACAAAAAGAACAAACTAATCAAAAACAGACTCACAAATATAGTGGACAATTTGGTGACAGACAGAGGGGAGGGAGTTTTGGGGGGTTAGGAGAATGGGGTAAAGGGTTAAAGAAGTACAAACTAGTAGTTGACAGATGGTCACAGGGATTGGGAGCACGTCATAGGGAATGCAGTTAGCATTAATATGTTGGCTAGGTGGAGGGCCAGGGAAGGGAGGGAGCAATTGCGGGGATCTTTTTGTGAACTATATAGATGTCTAACCAATGTACCATATACTTGAAACTAGTTAAAATAAATAAATCAGTAAATCAGTAAGTAAGTAAGTAAACAAACAAACAAACAAACAAACAAACATTTCTAACAATACCTTACATATTCCAGAGTGAGGTTTTCCAACTACATCAATATGGGAAATGTAGGTTTCCATATTGAACTAATTTTCCATCACTGCCTGACCTATTTACCATATACTCTTTGGCTTCAAACAATACTAAGTGACTATCTCATAGTTTTTGTGGGTCAGAAGTCCAGGTGGGGTTGGTTGGGTCTTCTGCTTAAGGTCTTACAAGGCCAGAATCAAGATGCCTGCAAGGCCATGCTTTTACTGGAGCCTCTGAGGAAGAAACTGCTTCCAGGCTCATTTAGGTCTTTGGCAGGTATCGGTTCTCTGCAGTTATAGAAGTGAGCTCCCCATTTCCTTGCTGGCTTTCAGCTGAGGGCCAGTGTTTTTCTCCTAGAGACTGCCCACATTCCTTCTCATGCTTTCCATGTGGCTTTCTCCAGCAATAGTAGTGGAGTCCTCTATCATACTTTGAATCTCTCTGCCTTCCCCCTCTGCTGCATCCTTCTGACTGATTCTTCTAGCCTCCCTTTTCTGCTTTTAAGGGCTCATGTAATTACATTGGGCCCACTCAGACAATCCAGGGTAATCTCCCTATTTTAAGGTCAACTAAATTATAGCTGCCAAGCACCTCCACAGCATTACCTAGCTATGAATAACCAGGGGACGGAAATTTTGGGGGGAATATATTTAGGATTCTCTGTACCACACATATATTATTTATTTGCTTAAATTTTTAAAAATCTTTTTTGAGGAATAGCAGTGAATAGTGTGGCACCATGCCAAGGGGTTATCTCTAACACTGATTCAAACCCAATTAGTTCCAAAGTGCTATAGAATGCCTAAAAATCCTGTTTCTACAACCAGAAAAAGACAAAATATTCCACACACAGAGTTTTAAATGACAACTCTTAGATTGGAGACAGGGCATCTGAGGAATACAATTGTTCACTTAGAAAGCCCCACTTATGGTTAGCAATAAAGATTGCATTCACATAAGGTATTATAGAACACTAACTCCCACCTGGCCTGTTTTCAGGAGATCTTCTCTCTCTCTCCCTCTCTCTCTCTCTCTCTCTCTCTCTCTCTCTCTCTCTCTCTCTCTCTCTCGATGCCAAGTGGTGCTCAGATCTTCTGGCCACAAAATGAAGTGCTGTCCTTGGAAAAGATAGGAACTATACCACCCAGAGAAGAAGCCTTCCTGAGGTCCTAGAGAAGATGAATCCTCCAGCAGCCATCCCTCAGAGAGCGGTGATAGGATATGACAACTAATTCTTGAGAAAAAGTAGGACTCGCTGGAATAGTGGAGCTTTCCTTACAGGGATGGTACAAATTAGCTAAACAAGGTCCTAAATTCTCTCCCATTGGTCTTGGGTGAGTAGAGGAGGAAGTTCCAGGGGCTTAATGGTGATTAGCTTCTTGGTGTAACAAACCGATTAGGTCTTTCTCTCCTTTTCATGTGAAATAAAGCACTAATCCCTGATTGAGACCCCTGAAACTAACACACTCTCCATCCTCCACCCCTCACTGGACAGTGGCAGCGCTGGAGGGTCCCTCTCCCTGGTTTTGGTTGGTTAGTGGGATAAGTGACTCCTGATGACAAAAGAAGAGTTTCCAAGGCACTAGAAGTGATGTAACAGTGGAGTGACAGAGGAACAGGTCATAATCTCCATCCCTCTCATGGTGGGGGTGGGGCTGTGGGGGCAAGGAAGGTGGGTCCAGGCCAGAGGAGATAGAGGAATTGAAAGGAGGCAGGCATCTCTGTGCGACTGGCTGATGATGTCATTTCTATTAGCGTACACATTAATGGATAAAATTTGTATTCATTTATTTATATCTGTTTCTAATGAGAACACATACACATGTTCAAACATTCAATATACCTTGTATGCATACTCAAGCAGATAAACAGGGATTTGTTCTCCTTTTGCCAGGGGGATAACTAACACTTTGAACAGCCATTTAAAGTTTAAAAATGGGGAATTATTTTATATTAAATAGTCACAGCAGATAGCAGATATAAGTGATTATTGCAAGTTATTACCATTATCCTCATGTTTTAGATTATAAAATTGAGGCCCTTAAGGTACTCAAGAGGGCTTAAGTATGCTGCACAAAGTAACAGATGCAATAAGTGTTGCAGCTTAGATTCAAGATCATTCTGGATCTTAACCACTATGCCGTGCTGCCATCCATTGATGAGTCCCAGACCCACGGCTTCAGCTCAGTCTCTCTCCTTGGTGACAGTTTTGAGTATCTAGTAGCCTCCTAGACATCTCTATCTGACGGTCTCATAGACACCTGACATCAATGTGCACTCACCTGAATTTATCCTCTCCCACCACTGACAAACATGTGCTCTCTCTGATGTCAGTAACTCTGTGAAAGACACCATCATCTATCCAGCTGCTCAAGCCATCTCAGACTTTTCCACTGCTCTCGCCTGGAATTGTGCAGTGAAGAACACCAATATGGTAATAACATAGTCCCCTTATGATGTCACTGGGACAGTGATTTAAAAAGTCTTTTTCTAATACATCCAAGACTTATTTATTTTATAATTGGAAGTTTGTACCTTTTTTTATAATTGGAAGTTTGTACCTTTTGACGACCTTCACATATTTTGCCCCTACCCCATCCCAATCCCTACCTCTGGCAGCCACCAATCTCTTCTCGGTATCTATGAGTTCATTTTTGTTTCGTTTTTTGTTTTTTGGTTTTTTTTGTTCTGTTTTGTTTCATTTTTTTCATAGATTCCACACGTCAGTAAGACCGTATGATGTTTTACTTTTATCACTTTTTCTTTATTCATTCATCCATTGATGGACACTTAGTTTGTTTCCATGTCTTGGCTATTGTAAATAATGCTGCAATGGACATGGGGGTGCAGATATCTTTTTGGGTTAGTGTCCTCGTTTACCTTGGATAAATAGCCAGAAGTTGAATTTACGGATCATACGGCAGTTTTATTTTTAATATTTTGAAGAAACTCCATAGTCTTTTTCATAGTGGCTGCACTAATTTACACTCCCAACAGTGCACAAGGAGTTCTTTTCCTTCACATCCTTGCCAAAACTTATCATCTATTGACTTTTTGCTGATAGCCACTTTAACATGTATGAGGTGATATCTCATTGTGATTTTGATTTGCATTTTCCTGATGATTAGTGCTGTTGAGCACCTTTTCATGTATCTATATGTCTTCTGTGGAGAAATGTCTATTCAGGTCTCCCGTCCATTTTTAAATTGGATTTTGGGGGTATTTTTCTTGTTCCTGAACACCGTTGTATCCAGAAACTTTATTGTATTTGCTTATTGTTCCTAGCAGTGTTCTTGTAGAGTCATTAGGGTTTTCTATATAGAGAATCATGTCATCTGCAAATAGTGATAGTTTGACTTCTTTGTTTCCTATTTGGATGCTTTTTATATCTTTCTCTTGCCTGATTGCACTGGATAGGATCTCCAATGTTATATTGAATAACAGTGATGATAGTGGGCAGCCTGGTCCTGTGCCTGATCTTAGTGGAAAGGTTCTTAGTTTTTCACCATTAAGTATAATGTTGGCTGACGGTTTGTCATGTATGGCCTTTATTATGTTAAGATACTTTCCTCCTTTACCGATTTTGCTAAGAGTTTCGATCCTAAATGGATGCTATATCTTGTCAAAGGCTTTTTCTGCAACTATTGATAAGATTATATGTTTTTATTTTTTAATTTGTTTATATGGTTTATCACATTAATCGATTTGTGTATGTTGAACCATCCCTGTGTCTCTGGGATGAAGCCCACTTGATCATGGTGTATAAACTTTTTAATATGTTGCTGCATTTGGTTCACTAGTATATTATTTAGGACTTCTGCATCTGGGTTCATGAGAGATACAGGTCCGTAGTTTTCTTTTTCTGTGTTATCTTTACTAGGTTTTGGTATCAGGTTAATACTGGCATGATGAAATGGGTTAGGAAGACTTGCCTCCTCTTTGATTTTTTGGAAGAGTTTGAGGAGAATAGGTATTAAATCTTCTTCGAATGTTTGACAGAATTCACTGGTGAAGCCATCTGTTCCTGGACTTTTACTTTTTTGTAGTTTTTTGATGATTGTTTCAGTTTCCATACTGCTGATCAGTCTATTTAGATTTTCCAATTCTTCTTGACTTAGCCGAAGAAGGTTGTAGTATTCTAACTACTGGTCCATTTCTTCTAGGTTATTTAATTTGGTGTTATATACTTTTTCATAGTGTCCTTGTATGATCCTTTGTATTTCTGTGGTATCTGTCACCATTTCTCCTCTTTCATCCCTGATTTTGTTTATTTGTGTCCTTTCTCTTTCTTCTTTAATGAGTCTGGCCAGGCCTTCTCAATGTTATTAACCCTCTCAAAGAACCAGCTCTTTGTTGCATTTACTTGCTGTATTGTTTTTTTTTGTTTGTTTGTTTTCAATTTTATTTAATTCTACTCCAATTTGGAATCTTTCCTTCTCCTGATTTCAGGCTTCATTTGTTCATCCTTTACTAGTTTTTTTAAGATGAAGCATTAGGTTGATTATTTCGGCTCGTTCTTTTTTTTTTTTTTTTTTTT
>JAQQSQ010000297.1:0-14779 GCA_028627145.1 Eidolon dupreanum
TTTTTTTTTTTTTTTTTTTTCACACCTCATTTTATTTCACCATTACTATACCTTTCCCATTCATCTGCACCCAACTCATTCTCCAGTCTCCATTCTCCATTTTTGCCATCTGTTTCACCCCAACTCTCCCTTACTCAATCTATTTCCCTGGTGCTTGTCTCTTTTATTTTCATCTCTCACCCCACCTGGACATTCAGGGGTGGAGCAAAGATGCCTCTTATCCAGGAAAGCACACTTTCCAATGGGCCAATAGAAATATAAACACACCTAGTACACAGTCAGTTGGATGGAATTTGGGACAGCATATGGAGTGTCACAGGAGAGAGACCAGTTACTGCCCCTAGTTCATGGTTCAAGAGCCTGAGGGGTGACTGTGAAGGGGAACACTGGAGGAGCCGCAAGGCCTGGCTGCTTAAGGAAGAGGATGGGTTAGTAGTCTCAGGAGAGGGCTGAGGTCTGCAGGATTCCAGGATGGGGAGGTAGTGGCATCCTGGTGATGTCCTTGAGGGCCTGAGGGGAGAGCTTGGGGGCCAGGGAGAAAACTTACTCCGGAGTGGGGACTTGACAGGGAGTAGACTGGGAAAGGGAGATGATGTAGGGTTTATAGAAGGACAGCTGGGCAGCGGTGGTGTCCAGATAAGCCAAAGTCAGAAAGGCGGTTGGGATTTTAATGGAAATGGATTCTGAACTGGGACCGGCAGCAAATAGAAACCCTGGGAGCAGCTCAGAGCGAGGCTGGGCTAGCGGCCAGCAGGATGGGCGGGGCGGGGATTATAACTTCCACAACGACACCCCTACACGCATACCAGCAGTGAGTAGGACATGGGGTGGGGGTACCCAGAAAAGTAGGTTTTAATGGAGAGAAGGAAACTCATTCCCTTGAGAGTGACTCTTTCTACAAATGTTTTCCAGTATTTTGACAAGAAACTGTGAGTGAGAGTGGGGCGGGGCCTGGCCCCAACAAGGCCAGGGCCCGAGTGCGTAAGGTCGGTAGTTGGCAGGGCCTGAGCCTCTCACCCATCTTGATCTTCTCAGATTCTGTCCATCCTTTTCCACAATGTAATTCCTGTCTCTGTGATCAGATCCATATGAATGGTTTGTTATCCAGTGGAGTAGGGCTTCCTTCATTATATTCAAGTTGAATGTTTTGACCAAAATAAGGTAAAATCTTGGAGTTGTGAGGTCCTCTTACACTAAATGCTGAGTTTTCTTCTTGAATCAAAAAGTGTCCCTGAAAAATCCTTTTTGTGAGGTGTGGAGACTGACAAAGTCTCATCTCCCTCCTTCAACAAACTGTACTCAGGCTCCTCTGAGTTCTTTTTCAAATACAACTGACATTTGAGTTTCCTGTTCCTCTGTACTGTCTGATTTTTAGCAAGAATCTTGCTGTATCAGTTTATCCAGACTCCCTCACCCTCTCTATCTAATCAACTTCCTCATCTCTGACCATTTCCTTAGGCGATGTCTGATCACTCCGGCTTGCCTTTAGCAGGAATCCATTAGGTGGGTTTAGCCAGAATCCCTCCTCACTCCTGATGTTTCCTCTTAGGACTTTCCCAACCACTGATCACCCCACCAACACCCTGTTCCCTGGCTATAAATTCCCACTTGTCCTTATTATATTCAAAGTTAAGCCCAATCTCTCCTCACTCCAAGACCCCATTGCAATGGTCTCTATACCTATGGAAACAGTCCTTCCTTGAATAAAAGTCATTTTACCATTGTTAACAAGTGCCAATAATATTTTTCTATTTATTTAACAAGACAGATGTCCTGAGAGTGCCCCAAGTATGATTATCCGTGAGCAGCAGGCTCTACTTCCCTACCAGCTCATGAGCAAGCCACCCTTTAGATACCACATAGTCCTCCCACCAACTCTGTATGGTTGTTACCAGAGCAGGGTCCTTGCCCCTCTCAGGAGAGAAATCAAGAGAGTGGGAGAAATAGTTTTGCAGAGAAAGATTTATTAAAGGGAAAGCTTGGATGTGGCTCCCTAAGGTTTACAGGTATAGTGATTTTATATAGGTTCTTGGGATTGGGGACCACCCTTTCCCCTTTCCTTTCTCTCTCCCCAAATATGTTGAGGTGGGTCCTGCACTGAGCCGGATCAGTGAACCTACATGCTACTTCATGCTTGTGTGTCTCATTAGCATCTTAAATCTTCACCTAGGGGAGTGTTTTTTACTATGATAATGAGTAAAAGTTAACTATAGGACAGTTCTATTAACTAATGTGCATGTACAGTTTTGGAAACTTTTCCCAGGCTACTTATCTCTCCTGTGATTATGGTTCTGTCCACATATTTTATCTTATTGACCAGGGAATGAGGCTCAAAGTTGTTTTCCCCAGCGGCAGGTTCCAGCTATGTGACTACCCTATGTGACCACTGACCACAGGTTCATTCTTTTCCCAAGTTCCCCCTCCTGAGGTCCCTGTGTGGCATACTGTCCTCTCCTAGGCTGTTAGTACATGTGATTAATATCCTGCTATTGCTCTTAACTGTCCAGTGTTAGGTGCCATGTGTTTGACCATCCTCATACCAACAAGGTGAAGAGGAGGCAATCACAACAGGCTGTACTCATCTCTTGTGTCATTCAATCCTGAAGTCAATCTCTTCTGTCATATAACTCTTCACCAGACTTGCCCATCCTGTTTTTCCAGGCTATTCTATGTCTTTGCTAAGATGTGATCCTTGCCAGACCCTCCTTTGTCTTTATTCCACTCTGCCCACACAAGACCCAAGGTTCCTGACTACTCTGCACACCAGCACAGTGTCTGTGGACCACCAGGTTGAATTTCTAGTATATCCGATACAAAGAGAACAGACTCATGACAAAGAGTGAAGTTCTGTCTTCTTCATATAAACAAATCCCCTAACCCTGTAATATATGCTGCCCTGTGTCGCCACAAAGGGGCTGTGGAGAACTGCATAAGAGGCAGCTTTTGTTTCTGAGGACACAGATTCAAAGCTTTAAAAGAGTATTAATCTAACTAACCAATCAACCAACCAACCAACTAACCAAGAAAGAATGAGAAAGAGAGAGAAAGCAAAAACAAACAAACAACAGCAACAAAAAACACCAAAAGCAAAGTCAAAAGATAAATTCAAAAAATGGGAAACAAATAATCCATATCACAATTAAAGGGCCATTTCTCTAACATACAAAGAGCTGTTAGGTATCAAGAAAAAGGATAGCTGCTTCTTAGAAACATGGGCAAAGAATATAAACAGAAATATCCAGATATTCAACTGTACTCACTCATGATAAGAAATGTAAATTACACTATAAGAGACTTGGCAAGCAGCTCTTCATGGTGGTCCCAACAATCCCTGCCTCCTGTTCTGACACTGTCATGTAATCCTTTCTCCTCAAGTGTGGGTTAAACTCAGTGACTGGCTTTTAGTCAAAACAATCAAAGATGTCACTTCTGTGATTAGGTTACAAAACAGTGATTAGTTTTGTCAGCAGATTCTATTTCCTTTTCACTCCACACACTTTGATGAAGCAAGCTGCTGTGTTGGGGAAATAACTAAGGATGGCCTCTGAGCAACAGAGGCCCTCAGTCCAATAACCTGCCAGGGGCTGAATCCTGTCCACACTGTGTGAGTGACCTGGAAGTATAAGCATGGCTATGGCTGACACAATTGCAGCCTCATGGGAAACCCTGAAGCAGAAAACCCAGCTAAACTGGATCTTGGCTCACAGCAACCATGAGATAACAAGTGAGCGCTGTTTTGAGTGGCTGGTTTTTGGGATAACTTGTTACACAGTAATAAAAACTAATGCAGTATACACTGAAATGTAATTTTCCATCAATTTGATTATTAAAGATCGAAGAGGCTAAAAATGGACTATGTTGAGTGCCGGGGAACAGATATTTCCCTATGGTGTTGGAGGGAAGATAACTGGTCCCATTCCTAGGGTAAATGATCTGGCAATGTCTGTCAAAGCCACAATGTGTTTACCCTTTGACCCAACAATTATACCTGCAAAAATTTACCCTACATATTTGCTCAGACATGTACAAAATGTCAAAGTTATTTATTGCAGCATTTGTTAGTAATACTATTTTAAATTGTTATGGGCTAAATTGTGTCTCTCCCCCCATAAAATGACCCTCAGAAACTCAAAATATGACTGTGTTTGATGATAGGGCCTTTAAAGAAGTAATTAAATTAAAATAAAGTCATTAAGGTAGGTCTTAATCCAATATGACTGGTGCCCTTGAAAGAAAAGGAAATTTGGACATAGACACACAGAGAGGGAAGACTATGTGAGGACACAGGGAGAAAACAGTCACCTACAGGCCAAGGAGAAAGACCTCAGAAGAAACCAACCCTGCTGACACCTTGATCTTGGATTTCCAGCCTCCAGAACTATGAGAAAATAACTTTCTGTTGTTTAAATTACCCACTCTGTGGTATTTGTTATGGTAGCCTGAGCAAACTAATATGTTATTAAACATAAAAGGACATCTGAGAGAAATGGTTAAACAAATTCTGATATATCTGTGCAATAGAATACTAAACAACCATTCTTAAAAAAAAAAATCGATATATTTACAAAGAATAATCTCTAAGATATTTTGTAAAGTTAAAAAAGCAAAACGCCCGATGGTTTGTATATGCCATAACTTGGGTAAAAGGGTAAGAAGAAGTATACAGAGACCAAGGTACAGGTATAGATCCTTGCTTGTGTATGAATACAATGTCTTTGGTACAAAAAAAACCAGTCTCCTGGGGCTCACTGGTTGCCCCTCAGGAATCTGGGAAGCCTTGTCCCTATGCACACTTGTGAAACTTTTGAAAACTGAACCACGTGAATGTTTTACCTTTTCTACAGTGATTCTCCTACTTCTCCTCCTAGGAGTCCCTGTTAGGGCTCTCACTGAGGCCCCTCATCTCTGCACCTCCCTGCTGTGCAGCTGGTTTCCTGCTCCTGTCCCCACACACCTGCTGCTTCCTCCCAACTGTGCTATTTACCCTTCTAAATTCATCCATTGATCTCTTGCCTGCCTTCTGGCTTGTGTGTGTGACTGTGCTGTTTTTCTGCCTTCCCACTTGGCAAACCTAGTGTCTTTCTCAGAGTCCCCTATGCTGTTGCCTCCCCGAAGAGCTCAGGTGCTACACCAGAGGTGCTCAGAGGTAATGTTTCTCCTGTCTGCACTCTGTGGCATTTTGGCTTGCATTTGATATCCAAATTCATTCTGCTGTGTGTCCTAGTGACATTAGCGCTTGTTTTATTCCCCTAGGACAGTGAAATGGACTCAGATGAGTGTTCTGGGTCATCTCAGGGTGGGGCCAAACTCTTTTCCATAGTGGCTACACCAATTTGCAATCCTATCAACAGTGCAGGAGGGTTCTCTTTTCTCCATATTCTCAATACTTGTTTGTTGATTTATTGATGACAGCCATTCTGACCAGTGTGAAGTGATATCTCTTTGTTTTAACTTGTATTTCTCTGATAATTAGTAACATTGAACATCTTTTCATAAATCTATTGGCCATTTACATGTCCTTTTTGGAGAAAATGCTATTTAGATCCTCTGCCCACTTTTTAATTGGATTTTTTTTTTTTTGGTGTTGAGTAGTATAAGTTCTTTATAAACTTTGAATATTAACCCCCTTATTATTGACAAATATCTTCTCCATTCAGTAAGTTGTCTTCATTTTTTTGATGGTTTCCTTTGCTGTGCAAAAACTTTTTAGTTTCATGTAGTCCCATTTGCATAGAGAGAGATTATATATATCTATATAGCTACATATCTATATCTATCTATACCTCTATCTATCTATCATCTATCTATCTATCTATCTATCTATCTATCTATCTATCTATCTATCTATCTATCTGTCTATCTATCTATATCACTAAGAGCAATGTCAAAGGGTTTACTGCCTATATTTTCTTTTAAGAGTTTTATGGTTTGGGGTCTTACACTTAAGTCTCTAATCCATTTGACTTTATTCTTGTATATGGCATAAAGTGGTCCATTTTGTTTTTGTTTTGTTTTGTTTTGTTTTGTTTTGTTTTGTTTTGTTTTGTTTTGTTTTGCATTTATCTGTCCAGTTTTCCCGGCACCATTTATTGAATAGATTGTTTTAACCCGTTGTATATTCTTACCTCCTTTGTCATAGATTAAATTACCATATAGATGTGGGTTTATTTCTGGGTTCTCTATTCTGTTTCATTAATGTATGTGTCTGTTTTTACGCCAGAACCATACTGTTTTGATTACTATAGCCTTGCATTATAGTTTAATATCGGATAGTATAATACTTCTAATTTAGTTCTTTCTCAAGATGGCTATTCAGGGTCTTTTGTGGTTTCATATACATTTTAAGATTATTTGCTCTAGTTCTGTGGAAAATGCCATTGATATTTTGATAGGTATTACACTGAATCTATAGATTGCATTGGGTAGTACGGACATTTAAATGATGTTAATTTTTCTTATTTATGAGCATGGCATATGCTTTCACTTATTTACATCTTTTTCAATATCTTTCTTCAATGTCTTATTTTTTGACTATAGGTCCTTTGCTTCTTTTGGTTAAATTTATTGCCAGCTATTTTATTTATTTATATTTTGATGTAATTGTAAATGGATTTGTTTTTTAAATTTCTCTTTTCTGATAGCTTGTTATTGGTGAATAACAATGCAACTTATTTCTAAATATTAATTTTGTATATTGCCACTTTATTGAATTCATTTATCAGTTCTAATAATTTTTTTGGTGGAATAGTTAGGGTTTGCTATATATGGTATTGTGTCATCTGTAAATAAGTTTTACTTCTTCCATTCTAGTTTGGGTGTCTTTTATTTCTTTTTCTTGTCTGATTGTTGTGCTCAGGGCTTTCAAAACTATGTTAAATAAACGTGGTGAAAGTGGACATCTTTGTCTTGTCCCTGATCTTAAAGAAAATGCTTTTAGCTTTTCACTATTGAGTATGATGTTATCTGTGGGTTTGCCATATATTGTCTTTATTATATTGAGGTATGTTCCCTCTATTCCCATTTTGCTGAGAGTTTTTTTTTTTTTTTTAACCATAAATGCATACTGGATTTTTGTCAAATGCTTTTTCTGCATTTATTAATATAATCATATGATTTTTATCCTTCATTTATTTATGTGGTATAACATTAATTGATTTGTAGCTATTGAACCTAGCTGCATCCCAGGAATAAATTTCACTTAATCATGGTATATAATATTTTTAATGTATTGCTGGATTCAGTTTGATAATATTTTCATGAAGATTTTTGCCTCTGTGGTCATCAAGGATATCAGCCTATGATTTTCTTTTTTTTCCCTAATGTTTTGGGTTTTGGAATCAGGGTAATGGCAGCCTTGTAAAATGAGCTTAGGAGCTTTCTCTCTTGAATTTTTTGGAATAGTTTAAAAAAAGATATTGGTAAAATTTACCTTTGAAGCCATCTGGTCTGGGACTTTTGTTTGTTGGTTTTTTGATTACTATTTGAATTCCTTTGTGATTATTGATCTGTTCAGATTTTCTATTCTTTTTGAGTTAGTCTTAGAAAATTGTACACTTTGAGGAATTTATTTATTTATTTATTCATTCATTCATTCATTCATTCATTCCAGATTGTTGAATTTGTTGGCATATAATTGTTTGTAGTATTGTCTTATAAACCCTTACATTGCTGTGGTGTAGGTTGTGACTTCTCTTTCATTTCTGATTTTATTTACTTAAGTCCTTTTTTTTTTTTTTTTGATTAGTCTGCTTAGAGGTTTATCAATTTTGTTGCTTTTCGAACAGTTAGCTTTTGTATTTTTAAATACCGTTTTGTTTATTTCTGCTCTGATCTTTATTATTTTCTTCCTTCTATTCACTTTGTGCTTTGTTTGCTATTCTTTTTGCAGTCACTTCATATATAAGGTTAGACTGTTTATTTGAGATTTTTCTTGTTCTTGAAGTAGGCCTTGTATCACCATCAATTTCCCTCTTAGGATTGCTTTCACTGTATCCCATACATTTTTATTTGTTTCAAGGTATTTTTAAATTCTTTCCTTCATCTCGTTTTTAACCTTTTCATTGTTTAGTAGCATGTTATTTAGCCTCCATATGTTTGTATGTTTTTTAGTTTTCTCTTTGTAATTGATTTCTAGTTTCATACTTTCTTGTCTATTTTTCTGTCTGGAAGATCTGCCCATGGATATCAATGGAGCATTAATGTCCTCTAGTATGAATGCATTAATGTCAATTTCTCCTTTTATGTTGGTCAATATTTGCTTTATATATTTAGGTGTTCATATATTGGTGCATAAATGTTTACAAGGATTATATTTCTTTTGATATGATTCCTGTATGATTATGCAATGTACTTCTTTGTTTTTTATTTTAAACTTTGTTTTGCCTAATACAAGTATTACCACCCAGTCTTTATTTTGTTTGTTTACATTTGCATGGAATATCTTTTTTCATTTCTTTACTTTCAGTCTGTGTGTGCTTTTTGATCTGAAGTGGATGTCTTATAAACAGCATATATATGGGTCTTGTTTTTTTTAATCCATTTAGCTACCCTATATCTTTTGATTGGAACATTTAATTTATTTACATTTCAAGTGATTATTGGCAGGTACATAGTTGTTATCTTATTATTTTTTTTTTACTTTTCTTAAATAGCTCCTTTAACATTTCTTATAATACTGGTTTGGTGGTGATGAACTCCTTTAGTTTTTTCTTGCCCGAGAAGCTCTTTATCTGTCCTTCTATTCTAAATGATAGCCTTGCTGTGTAGAGTAATCTTGGCTGTTGGTCCTGGCTTTTCATTACTTTGAATGATGCCAATTCCTCGTGCCAATTCCTTCTGGCCTGCAAAGTTTCTTTTGAGAAATCAGCTGGACAGTCTTATGGGAGTTTCCTTGTATTTAACTAGTTGCTTTCCCCTTGTTGCTTTTAAGATTCTCCTCTTGTCTTTATCCCTTGGTATTTTAATTATAATGTATCTTGGTGTGGGCCTGTTTAGAATTATCTTATTTGGAACGCCATAGTTCCTGGACTTGTATATGTCTACCTCTTTTGCCAGGTTAGAAAGCTTTCAGCCATTATTTTTTTAAATAGGTTCTCAATTCTTTGCTTTCTCTCTTCTCCTTCTAGTACCTCTATGATGCAAAGGTTTTTATGTTTTATGTTATCTCAGAGGTCCCTTAAACTACCCTATTTTTTATTCTATTTTCTTTTGCTGTTCTGATTGGGTGTTTTCTGCTACCGTGTCTCCAAATTGCTGATTCAGTCTTTTGCTTCACCTAATCTGTTGTTGATTTCTTTCAGTGCATTCTTCATTTCAGTTATTGTGTTCTTCATTTCTGACTGGTTCTTTTCTATTGCTTCTATATCCTTTTTTTTATGCCTGCTATCTCTTTGTCAAAGTTCTCACTAAATTGCCTGAACATTCTTAAAACCAGTGTTTTAACTCTGTATCTGGTAGATTGCTTACCTCTACTTTATTTAGTTCTTTTTCTGGAGTTTTCTCTTGTTCTTTTATTTGGGACATGTTTCTTTGTTTCCTCATTTTAGCTGCCTCTCTGTGTTAGGTAGATCTGCTATGTCTCCCAGTGTTGGTTGTGTGACCTTATATAATAGGTGCCCTGTGGGGCCCAGTAAAGCAGTCTCCCTCTTCACCTGCACTGGAAGCTTTAGAAGTATTCCTTGTGCAGACTGTGTGTGACCTCCTGTTGTAGTTGAGCCTTGATTGCTGTTGGCACATCAGTGGGTAGATTGACTCTCAGATTGACTGGCTGTGAGGATTAGTCATGCCCACAGCATACGAGCTGCTCTAAGGGAGGCACAAATGCCATGGAGTGACACTCTCCTCACAAGTCTCTGGTGTGTGTTGAGACTATTCCTTGGATGTGCCACTTGTGAGGCTAATCAGGAGGTGTTCTGTTGGGCTCTGAAGCTGGCATTCAGATGTGTTAGTCTGGGGCCTCTTAGAAGGGATCCTAGGCCAAATTTAGTTGCTCCTTGTCACTCGTTTGGGGATACTAGAAGATACAAAGCTATCTGCCATGGGTGCCTGACCCTGCTGGAGCTGAAGGCACATGAGAGAGGCCACATAGCTAACCAAGGCCAGCTGCCACCAATACTGGGCCTACCGCAGCTTAGCATAAGACCCTAGGCACCCTAAGTCCTGAGGTTTGCCAGCTGCCTGTAAACCTCAGCGACTGAAAAAGCCTAGAGTATTACTCAAGTTGGGTGAGACAGGGTCCCAGGGAGTCACCAAGGTGGGTCAAGTGGTGTTCATTAGGTTAAAGCAGATTCAGTTTTGGCACCACTGCTTATCTTGGCACCATTCAGTCAAAGGATCAGAGTACAGCAAGGCAATCCAACTCCTGTCTAGGGCCTGTGAACCCTCAAAAATTGTCCAAGAAATACTGCAGTGCCAGCTTGGGCTGGCTGCCAGCTGCCAAATGTGCCTCTGGTACATGAGCTGAGGACAACTCTTTGCTACTGAGAGAGCTTATAGCGATGCAACTTAAAGAGTCTCCAGAGGTGCATGAATTGGGTGGGGTGGGTTCCTACAGAGTCACTAGGGTGAGTAAGAGGAACTTGCCAGGCTAAAAAATATTCAGATTTGACTGTGTCAGGGGAGGGCCCAACACAGGAAAGATGGTACTCACCCATAGGCTTCAAAAGATGAAGGCTCAACACAAGGACTCTGGTGGCTGTCCTCTAGTCCTTGTCCTGAAGCCACACAACTCTGTCTCCACCGGTATGTCTCTGGTTCTTCCCGAGTCACTGTCCCTCTACAAGAGCACAGGGTAAGTTCCTGTGAGCATGTGAATCTGTGTGTGGGCCCTTTAAGAAGTTGTCTGAGTTTCCAGCAGCCTTCTGTCTCACCTAGACAGTCCAAATACCCACTGTTTTTCACGGCCAAATATTGTGTGGGCTCCTCTTCTCAGTACTGGTCTGGGGAACCTAATGTTGGGCTAGAGCCCTTTGTTCTTCAAGGGAACCTCTGCAGCTGAGATATTTCCCCTGATTCTCAACCACCACACATGGGTGTGGGACCAGCCCATTTCAGATCTCAGCCCCTCCTACCAGTCTAGATGTGGTATCTTCTTGATATAATTAGTTATGGGACTTCTGTTTAGCTAGTCTTCAGATGGTTCTTCACATTGATTTTTCTATATTTTAGTTGTAGTTCTAATGTGGTCATGGAAGGAAGCAAGCACAGCTTTTACCTATTTCACAATCTTGCCCCATGATCTCACTTATCTTTGATGTGCCATGCAAATCTAATATAATGAATGTTATTTTGCACTAGCATTTTAGAGAGTTTACTGCTCTGCCAAGGCAGCTTGACCAAGTATTAAAAACCATGAGCAAGATATAGCCAAGTCTATCTAAAACAGATTATTGTGGTGATTATTTAGTAATGTATATAAATATTAAATCACCATGATGTACACTTGAAACTAATAGAATATAATATGCCAATTACACTTCAATAAAAAATAAAAAAATAAAACTGATAGAAAAGCATTTTATTAACTGGCTGCTTTAGCTCCCTGAGCTCTCTCTCTCTTTCTATATAGATAGAGCTCATTCTGTGTGCATTGCTGGTTTTAAACTTGTTTAAGTAAAATAAAAACACTTTGCACATTATATAATTAACATTTGCTTCAGAAAGAACTACATCAAATTGTAGTTATAGTACAGGATCATATTTTATTGTTTTAGAACAATGGCTCTCCACTAGAGCTTCTTATAAGAAGAATTATCTGGAGAATTTGTGAAAATTGCTGGGTCCCACTTAAATCAGAATCTCTCAGAATGGGTGCCTCACATCCTAATTTATTTTAAAAAATTTTCCAGGCAATTATAATGTTTAGCCAGAATCAAGAATTAATGATAAAAAGTTACATTAAATTGACATGACTTCCAAATATTCTATTTATTTTTGTATATTTTCTTCAAAGAAAGAAGAGAGCAGAATATGTTAATACAGAATAAAAACTGAATGACTAGAACATTTGGTAAATGGAATTAAAGATAATAGGAGTTAACAATATTAAGCTCTAGGGCTTTGATAACTTCTAATTATTTTCTTTTTAAGCTTTGATATTGAAGTAGGGCCTTAGGGGTATTTTAACTCTTTTAGGGCACTGAGAATCTATTTAATACATACTTTATATAACTTAACAGATCCCTAGTGTCATGAAACAGTTAAAGCAGCTCTGGGCACATTTTACTACCAGGGAGTGATTTATAACATAGCCAATGGCAAGAATAGAGATGATTATATAACTCAAGGCAAGTGATATCATTTCTTTGTATTTCTCATTTCATTCTGGCAAATGAGAATAATACTGTCCTCTCTAGGGAATGCTAATATTTTTAAACTAATTTTAGCTAGAAATATACTGGGATAGAATATCAATTTAAAGTAAAATGAAGAAGCATAAAATATTCTGATTATTTATCATAGTGTATTTCCTGACTATCAATCCATTTACTTTGAAAAAAATATATAAATAAAAATATGTTCTCAGAAAAAGATTGTAAATTATGTCTGTCAAAGCCAAGATTCTCACAGACTCTCAGGCTGACATACCAGTTTATTTGCTCAACAGGACAGGTGAAAATCAACTTTTTTCTAGAATTGACTTGAGCTTATATTTCTAATCAAAAATGGCTAAGCAGTTTTCATAATCAAAACTCTACATTACCTTTCATATTTTACATCAATTTAGTAGAATAAATAAGACTGAATTCTTTTATTTGAATTGTGTGATCCCGTTATTTATCTCAGAAAGATTTTTATAAATAAAGAATTTGCTTTTTAAAATTGCATAATTTTGTTTCAGAAAAGGTTTAATAATATCTTTTTAGATTTAGAAACATAGAGAAAGAAAATATACTCACAGTTGAATCTATATCTTTTTAAGTTTTTTAGTATTGAAAAGGGTATGTCTTATTATACCTCAGTTATGATTCTAAATCAAAGTTTCACATCCAAGTAACTTAAACAAATACTTAGGAGATTTCAAAAATGATTATATATCTTTATTAATACAAAAACTTGAAGCATTTGAGTACTTTAAAATTTTATAAAATTTGAAGAAAAGAAGGAACTAATGGAAACATGATATCAAAATGATCACAATTATTGTCAGTCTATGCTGTGTTTTATATGTCTCTATATATGAATAATATTTTATTCACACTCATAAAATCTCTAAAATATTGCTATTTTCATTTGTGATGAGTAAGAACACTAGATCTTATAGAGTTTAGGTTATGTGACAGTAATTATGCAGATCATGTCAGAGAAAATTCTTTTTCCTGTGGGAGGAGGACTGTACTACATCTAAACCCTGTGCTAAATTCACAATGGAGAGAGAGAGGAACAGAATATAAATGTAAAGATGACCTTTTCCTCATTACTCCCAAGGATATTAGCCATGGACAGGTAAGAAAACCATCTAAATAAAGATCTATAATGAGTTTGGATAAACATTTAAGGAATGTGTGTTAAGTGCTATGAGAACTTTGATGCTGGGCATTTATTTTCTGAGTAAACTTTCCAGAATTATTAAGTATGTGTCCAGACATGATTTATCCACTACTCTGGCTTTCCCCTGCAGCCTGCAAATACTTGAATAAAGCTGAATTGATGGATAGAGTGTATCCCCTACCTGGAATGTCCTTTTCCACACATCTACTTATTTACATAGAAGCAAATACCTATTTGTCCTTCAAAACACTAATCAAATATTATAGACTCTGCAAAATGTTCTTTAATCTCCCACTCTTCCTAAATGAACATGTTGCTCCATAATCTGACATCTCTAGTGATACTCCCCTCACTATATTAAAAAATTTTTATTCTTTCTTCAGACCAGACTATGAATTCCATGGGGATAGAGGCATATCTTTTTTACTTATGGATTATCAACTCCTAGAATCATATCAGACAGTTGGCTATAGAGCTCAATAAATGTGTTCATGCATGCAGAAAGCAGTAAATGAATAGAAAGACAAATTATACTTGAAATGGTGAGAAAAGTATATAAAAACTCATTAGATTTTAACAGGATTTTAAAGTTGTGTAGAAATTTTCAAATCTGGGGGACTGGGCAAGGTACCACCCACAACAGTAACATGAGAAAAATCATGATAGAGATTAGTGTGGTAGGGCTAGATTACAGAGGCATAATGGAAAGAGAGAAGTAACTGAAATGATTTTTAAAATAGAGCTAAGGGTAGTATTGTCAAAGTCATAATATTGCAGAACCTCAAGAATTTGTCTAAAGATTGAATTTAAGGAACTCTGAGCTAGAACCACATAGTGGAAATATTGTATGTGAAGTTCATATTAGGTAGGCTTGTGGAAGAAGACTGGAAGCAGGGAAGACTGAAGACTGGGAGCCTGGAAGACTGAAGATTGGGAGCCCAGTTGGAAGATTATGTAGAAAGGTCTCCTGAGACAAGAGGGAGCATGGAGAAAGGCAGAGTTGTGGGCTGAGGAGGAGGTAATTTTCAGAGGCCCTCACTACCGGAGTCTGAGAAACCAGCTCCATTCAGTTTTAGTCTAGTTCCTGAGAAGACTTGACAAGGAACTGAAAGAATCCTTATTTATTCATTCAACAAATACTGAGTACTTACCATATGTCAGGCACTCTTCTGAGACATGCAATACTGGGGTTCTCTGGAAAATACAGCAAAGAGCAAAAATAAAGTCCCAGTCTCATGGTACCAATATTCTGGTTGAAGAAATAGACAAAAACAACACACATAGGTAAAGA
>JAQQSQ010002978.1:0-10029 GCA_028627145.1 Eidolon dupreanum
GAGAGAGAGGCTGCTAGTGTGAGCGGCTGTGCAGATTAGGTGCTGCAGACGCTGGTATGAGCCTGCTTGGTCTGTTGGGCCCACTGACATCTACAGGGACTGGGTGTGGCCAAATGCAGAGAAGTTTTTCGTTAGCAGTTTTTTTTTCTTTCTCATTTTAAACTCTGAAATACACGTCCAGATGTTCGAGGTCCTATCTGATGAACTATGTGAGCTTCTTGTCTTTGCTAGGGGTAGAAAGGTTCCCAATACAGAAGGCGAACAACTTTTTAGAACCGTATCCTGCCAAGTGGAAGCCCCTTGGCACGCGGGGAATAAAGTTCTGGGTTTTAGTCCTAGATATGCACCTCTGACTGTATGACTTTGAGCAATAATTGCTCCAAGCTGGGCTTAAGTTCGTTATCTATAAATTCAGGGAATATAATTTGATCAGTGGTTTAGAGACAATTTCGTAGAACCCTGTGGCCTAGTAGAGGTGCTTTAGGAATTGGGTAGAAGTTTGATTCAAAGATCAGCTGTAAAATATATTTTTAAGTTTTAAAAAACTTTTATGTGTGTTCCTGTGTTTTATTGAATAGTCCTATGTCTCAAACACATCAGCAATTGTAAACGTGTTAATTTATGTTGTAAAATTAGCTATTTTTCTAGGAGTTGGAATAAAGCTATTATTTCAGTTTACTTGAAAAATATCCTGAGATTACAAGATGAGTAGCAAAGCTCATGCGGTTTGTTCTTACTTATAAGTACCAATCAGAATTTTTTCGATTTTGTGTAACCGCTACATGACAGAGAAATACACCGATATAACACAAAACAATCATCTTTAACCCCCAGTTTGAAATTGTCATAGTGAACAAAATAGCATCTAATTGATCTCATTTACCCATTTTATAATAAATATAAAAGTTTTCACCTTTAAGTACAATTATGATGATTAAATACTGCAATATTTAAATATTAGGGTTCTGTGCAAAGTTTTATTTGAATCAAAGGTTTACTGCTAAAAATGAGACATTGTCCTAGATGTTTCTAAGTGTCCTTCCATTCTAAAAGCCTCTAAAGATTTAACTTTACCGTAAGCCTTCGTCTGGTCCTTTGGCGTGTGTCCGTTGCTATGCAACTTTCCATTCCCTCTTCGATAATGAGAATAGTGCTCACGTCATGTTTTGAGATCTCCGGAAAAGAGGCAGCAGCATGAGCCGATGTACTAAGTACGTTATTCTCCTCAGGGACCCAAAAAGGTGGTGATACTAGGAAGCAGTGTTTGGGACACTTAAACATTTGATTTCTGTGAGCTAAGCTGCCACGGCAGTTATTTTTGTTAACGAGTCCATTGGCTGCAGGCCGGCTGCAGACGCAGCTGTAGCTGCAGTGCCCACGCAGTCCATCGTGCTGGTCTTCGAAGGTTCTCGAGGGTGTTCTTCTCTGGCCATCACTGTGCTCATTTGTCCTCCCGACCGAGCCCCGATGTGAATGCTGTCTCCGTAACAAACAGAGGCAGGGGGCCACAAGGAAAATCCAGCAGGTTCTGAAATCGAGTTCCAGCTCTCACTGTGATAACTCCGGGTCCACTGTGGCCGAGGAAATAGTTGTGGGGTGGCCTTTGTCTTTTGGCGTCGCCCTAACATACTGTCAGATGTACTGTAATTACAGGAAGTTCTCGGTTTAGGTTTACACACTGGCTCAAAGCACAGGACCAAGACCTTATCAATTAATTCTGATGGACGGCTTTGCTTTCCTCTAATATGTTTTGCAAAATGATGGCCACCTACTTCCGTTTCAGGGGACTCTCTGTGACAGCCTGTACGCCGTCAGCCTCTGACTGTGTACCCTGTGCCCTGTATCTGTCATTGCTGCTACCGCGACTACTGTTCTTTGTTGCAACTAATATTATCTGCGTGCTGTGCTGGAAGAGTCTCTTTCTTGGTATGCTTCACGCTGAAGTAGATTTTTCCGTTGCCAGATAGTAGGGCGTTTCCTGTTCAATAACCTGAAACACCCTTACGCCCATGCGACAGAGGTTCCTGATGAATTATTCCTTACCTAATATCATAAGGTTAATTATGCATATAGTAGATGCTTGATAAGTACTTGTTAAAATTGTAGCATTGATCTGTCTCCTTTTGCCCAATGTATTCCTTTACATTGTCACATTTGACATGCTTTCCCATTCTCAGCTTTTGTTCTCTAGCTTATTGCTAATTAGTGGCCGTATGGCTGCCTCAGCAGTTCTCCCTTTAAATCTCATTGGGTAGAACTGGGTCACGTGCACATTTTGAGACCCATCGCTGGCCTAGTAGAAGGGGCTTGTCATTACTGACTTAGACCAATCACGACTCATTCCATGGACTGGCTCTGCTACTGACCAGCCACACCGTCTCTAGACTGCATGGTGGTCTAGGCCACTCCCACCCAGCCTTCTTATTGTTCCTCCACCACTCAGGTGAGGCACTTGCATTGTGGTAAGAAGGCTCGTCCAGCCTTTGAAGCTCCCTCCCCACTTTTATTCACAGGCATTGCTGTTTACTCTTGTCTTGGCGCCTGAGGACCAAGGCTAACCATTCATTGAGCTCATTCGCACCCCGGGGCTGTTGCACTTGAGGCTCACTTTGCCTCGAATGTTCATCCTCACAGCCAGCGCATTTCATCATTCCATCTCTGCTCACATGTCATCTCTCAGAGAGGCCCACCCTGATGGTTCTAGCTGGAGTCCACTTCTCACCCCTGGTCATGTACCTTATCTACCACATCGTGGATTTAAATTTTTCCATAGCCTTCTGAATTCTTTTTATTTGCCAAACTTGTATTTTTGTTGCTTACTCCTCTTTCTCACCCATCAGCTAGAAGGTAAACTCTAAATGGATAGGGATTTTTGTCTATCTTGTTTTTGACTGGGTTTTAGTGTAGGGAATGGTGCCTGGTGGCATATGATCAGCCCTCAAAAATGATTTTTCGAATTCAACAATTTGTTCTTCTCCAAGTCTCTTTTCTGTTTCTGCTGATGGTGCCACTTGCTCACCTGACCCTTTAGCTTAATTGGAAAGTTGATATTCATCCTCGATTCCTCTCCTGGAGGTTTTATCTCTTACATATTTTCAAGTCCATTTCTCTTTCGGTCTCTATAGCCTCTTTCCTGTTTGGGTTCACATTAAGATGATGGCTGTAGCCTCCTAACTTTCCTACCTTTGATGGATTCATCTTTTGTAAAATTTTGAGAGTGATCTTTTAAAAATGTAAATCTGACTGCTCAGTTTTGGATCCTGATTGGGTTCTGATTGGAACAAAATACATGTAAAAAGACACTTTGGATACAACTGGAAAATTGAGCACAGACTGGGTATTAGATATTGTTAAGGAATTGTTACTTTTGTTGGCTGTAATAATGGACTTCTGGTTATGTTAAAGTCTTTATCTGTTAGAGATAATGCTAAAGATTTTATTGGTGAAATGATGTCTGTAATTTGCTTTAAAATAAACTGCATTCCTTTGTTTCTCTTGCACTTTTGGCTTGGTACTATCCCCCTTCTCTCTTATCATCTGCTTCCCCTGAAGAGGCGGTCCCCCAGATGTTCCTACATATCCATCTAGAACAAGTACCACCTCTTTCATGCAGCCTTCCCTGATTGCCATATTGGAATTGCTGTCTTCCTCTTGTGAACACATAATACCATGCATTCTTCATTCCTGATGGTACCATTCTGACCTGGTTTATGGTTATTTGGATATAAGATCTATCTCTGTTAGTCAGGATTCCTTAGTCAATTCAACTTCAGGGAAAAAAACCTTCCATATTGACTCATAAGACAGAAAAAAAACCAAAGTATCCTAGCTTCAGGCATACATGGATTTAGTGGGTCACATGATGTCCTCAGGTTAATTCTATCTCTGTCTCCCTTTCCATCTCTTGTCTCTACGTTCCTGTGTGTTGGCTTCATTTTCAGGCAAACTCTGTCTGGGTTGTGGCTTCCAGTAACATTATCCTTAAAACAAAAAAGGAAGAACATTTAACTCTTTCCCTGTTGTTCTAGGGTGAGGGCCTACAATAGAGTCTTGTTGGTCCGGATTGGATTACGTGCTCATCCCTGAACTGATCACTATCTGGGGGACCATTGGATGCACTGATTGGCCAGGCTTAAATCAGGTGACCAACTCCAGAGCTGAAGGATGGGCCAACCTCACTCAAACCTCATCATGTTAGAAAGATGGGTTGAGCGTGCCCTGCCTAATGTCCGTTGCTCATTAACTGCTAGGAGCAATGTAATTCTCTGGGCTAAAGGGTAGAGAGACAGTACAAGGTGCTGGTGAAATGAATTCTCTCTTCCTTCTTGTTAATCTTGCCATCTCTGAAGTGATATACCTTTTCTATTCTGTGAACTGCTTAAACCCATTACTAGTCAATAAAATAAAAGAAATTGACATAAGATTTTAGTTTCAGATGTACAACATCCATCACTATTATATATCGGAACGAGTCTCATCACATACTGGACTATTGCCTTTATTTCTTGGCAAAGCCGTCCCGGATTCCAAAGGGGAATGTAATTTGGATTAAAGAACAATAAGGCACATTGTAGTATGAAACTGGAGGGACAAAAATGCATCTGTTTGGGCATTTTGGAAAAGCCTACTTAAAAAGGAAGGGAGAAGTACAAAAGGCTTCTAGGCAGAACTTCAGTTAGTGCTATATGACCTGTTGTTTTTTTAATCTCTTTGATAGGCCCAGAGAATGTAGGGCATGGAATGCTCAGGTTCATTAACTTTAAGACAGATAGAAAAAAGATATAATCAATGCAACTTCTTGGATGCATTTGAATAATTACTAGAGACATTTATCAGCCATTCCTTAAGCATTGCATGTGGGCTACAGCCAACCGAAGTCCTAGATGGCATGAAGTGTCCCTGCACGAGTTTTCCCACCCCAGTGGACACAGGGTGATGACAGACGTAACAACTTTCTGATTCCATTCTGGATGGAATCAGAAACTAGCCGTGAAAGGAGCAGAGTGTAAAGGCCGGGGCTTTTAAGTCAGATGGACTCCACTCGAATCTCAATGTCACCACTTGGTAGCTGTTTGACCCCAGGCATTTGCTAATGCTCCTGAGCCTCAGTGTGTTAATCTGTGAAAGAATAAAAATCCCTACCCACTAGGGTGGTCGCCAAGGGTCGCTGAGGCAATGTGTGTAAAGGGCTTGAATACAGTAGGCGCGGATAAACGTTGGCTTCCCTTCCTTTTTTGATCAACACAAACAGAATTATGGTTCATGAGCCCCATCAACACCTGTCAGTGTTTTAGGGGTCCTCTGCCTAGTGGTTCTCAATTGTTTGGGGTGTAGAAGTACCCTAGTGACCCAGGGAGCATTTAAAACCTTCATTTTGCAAAGTTCGTAGTAGTTTGGATCAGGTAAGAATATGAATGGATACTAAATCCAGGGGGTGGGTGGGATTTTGATGAAGAACAGGATATTTGCTTGGTCCTAAAGCATCCTGAAAGGGAGGAACTAAAACAGCAGGATATTCAGGAAAAATCTGACATCGCCTTTGATCAGGCAATCAGAATTAAAATGCCTATGAAGGACAGAAGACATTATGTGCCTCCAAATGTACGAGACCCTGAGAAGGAAACAATACCATCTACGCACTGTTCTGGCTGAGAATCCAAAACCTCAGTCTAATCACAAGGAGACATCAGACAGGCACAAAATGAGGAACACTCTCTTCTACCTACAAAAAAGAGTGTGGAAGGGGCAGGGCCGTATGCTTCAAAAATGTCAATGTCATGGAAGATAAGGAAGGAAATGTTCCAGATTAAAGAAGGCCAAAGAAGCATCACAATTAAATGTGATCGATGCCTGATCCTAGGCTGGATCCCGTTCTGGATGGGGGAAATGCATAACAGATGCTGTCATACCAACTCACAGAATTAGACTATGGATGGTAGATTAGATAAAGGTCCCGTCAGGGTCAATTTATACTGATAACTGTATTGCGGTTACCCTATTCTCAGGAAATATACCCTTAAGTACTTAGTGGTCAAAACATACGTAAGTAACTGCAAAGTCATTTAGAAAAATAAACCTATGCACATACCTACAGCTATACCCATACCCATGTGCACATTTCATACACATGAAAATATATATGGAGAGGAGAGAGAGTGGGGGTGTTGGGGGGAAGGGGGAGAGAGAGAGATGGAGGGAGAGAGGGAGGGAGGGAGGATGAACAAATAAGAATGAATAAAGCAAATGAGGAAAAACGTTAGTAGGTGAATCTAGCTAAAGTGTTTGTGGGCGTTCTTTGGACTGTTTTTGCAACTTTTTATAACTTTGAAATTATTTCCAAAAAGTTAAAAACAGTACATCATGCTCTTTCCATTTTCCTCCCTCGTGCCTAGAGACTTGGGTTACCAGGGATGCGGGGTGGTATTGATGAAAAGGTGTGCGTTGAGAAACTTTCAAGGTAATTCTGATGTCTTCCCGACAATGCCTGATTGAAAGGAGGAAGCTGAACTCTGGTAGGAATCATATTTGACACCTTAATTCTTTACTTACAACTCAGAGGTGGTCAAACCAAGAATCATAATTTTGCAGAGTCTTTAGTGAAATGATATTTGTGACTGAGGACTAAAGGATCCAGGAAATAAAGGGGTAACTGAGACCTTATGGGGCAAGAAGAAGAGCCTTTAGGTAGAAAATTGCACGTACACACCTAAGTGTGCGAGACATATTATCTTTCTAAAAATAAATTTAAACTTTAATCCAAGCTCCCTTCCTAGTTGATTGGTAGACAGTCTAAAGAGCTATTATGGGGGCTCCCCGTTTCCAAGCCCTAGGGACAGGAACATCACTGGTCCACACCGGGGACCGTGGGTCTGCCTAATCCCAGCCTGGTTTCCTGCAGGTCTGGTTGGTGACCCTGCTAATTCTCCACCATGTTCAATACACAGAGACTCTTTGACCAGTCTGGGAACCTGTGTGCCAGGGGTGCCACCATGCTGGGGGCTTCTTGCATTCACCCCTGTGCCACCAACCTGGCGCACAGCCACATTGCAGGGTGTGGGCCTCTCCTACTCATGGGAGCCACCCCCCGTCTGGATCTCTTGCCATCTAAGAGATTGTCTCCCTTTCCTCCTTCCGAAGCTGTAAGGTAATTTTGCACGCTCCGTGCCACCCTCCTGGACCACCTGCTCTCCCACCAGCGTAATTTTTTTCAGTGATGTTAGGATATTACAGAAGATGAGAGGGGGCCACAGACTTAGCTATCAGGTTACTCGTTTGGAATTAGGTGTAAGTTGGAGGGGGACATGGCAGGAAATGCGAACTGATGTCAAAAATTGCAAACGAATGTCAAAAAGTATTCTGACACTTAGCTTCTCATCTCCTATGTATAGTTCAGTTTCGAGTTTAAAAAATTAAACAATATTCCCATTATTATGGGCAAATCAGGTGAAGTTCTGTCTGGTCTTTGGCAGCTGTTTTCTTACCAACCACTAGATGTCACATCTGAAAAAAAAAAAAAACAACAAAACAAAAAAAAACCCACATCGGCCACAGGTGTGAGCCATCTCTCTGAGGGTCAGCACACAATTTTCATAATGTAGGCTCTGGCTAATCTTAACCCATCAGTGTTTTTATATTTGTTTTTATTTTTTATTTTATTAAAGATAATGCTTTAAAACTGGTGATATGTTAAAAGAAAAATACAAAGTAGTGATATCGAACTGATGCCCAGGAAATAAATGACTTCAAAATATGAATGACTTATACCCACCAAAATGTCTGACTTCTCTGATCCCGATTGTCTAGCTGTCACATTAACAGGCACTTATGGGCAGGTTGAATGTAAAAATCTTAGTTAATTCCTGGCTTCTGATTCAAGAGGCCAACAGTGAACTCAGAGAGCAGGGATGGGAGCTTCCTGGCTTCTCTCGGTCCCCCTGGAGTGCATAAGATGAAGTCTCTCCATAGAGAAAACCCCTTGGAGGGCTGCCTTCCACGGACTGGCCACTCTGCTCATGAAACAAAAAATTGGGGTGGATGAAATTTGAGAAAAAAGACTCATGCTTCCCTGGCACCATCTATGTACCAGATGTGTTACATGTGTATTTTCCCATGATACTTAGGGCAATCTTGAAAAGTAGAGATAATCACCCCCCCCCCCCGCCAATTTTGCAAATGGAAAACCTAAGGCCCAGAAGGGTCGCCTAACTTTCCCTCTCCACTGCTCACTGGTTGGTTCATTTACATTCAGTTGGACTGTGTTCAGTTACTGCTCTTCCCTTCACAGCCTCCCTCCCTGACCTTGACTCTGATCGTTACAGACTTCCTGCTTTGGGTCAGACTTGAAGCCAAAGTCGTAACCACGGAAGTCTCCTCTGAGAGGACCCTCATCCGTGAGCCTGGAAACAGGACAATCCATGCGGCAGCTGCCCGGAGACCGGTGCGAGCCAGTTCAGGGTCTGATGACACTTTTTTGGGAGTAGCCCAGTGTTTAGGTGGGACAAAGAATTTCTGGGCGCCCATCCATGGCCGGGTGAAAGTAAGGACACGCTGCAGGTCTGTGTTGTGTGTTTGTCCAGTGACAATGATAGATGGGTGTAACGGAAGTCGTTGAGAAGTCAGCATGCAGACTAAGTCAACGCATCCTTTGCTCGGAGGCTTGAGAAGCTTATTGGGGTGACAGGTGGCTTCTGTTGACAGCGTTCTCCTTCTCTAGATTGACTGGGTCCACTTCAGCTTCTGTGGTGACATCCTTGGGTGGAAATGCAATGCTGTTTGCTGAAGGACTTGTCCTGAGGCTGGATGAACACATGAAACCCTTCCTTCCCAGCAGTGCTTTTTTGTTTCTTTGTTTGGTTTGCTTTTTAAAATTTCAGCCCGGTGTAGTGAGTAAACCATGACATTTGAAATCAGATCCAGATTTAAGTTGCAGGAATGCCTCCTCATCCGCACGGAAGCTTGGGCACTTGCCGGAGGTCCCTCAGCTGCTAAGAGGCGCAGCTCAGAGCGAATCCAGTTCTCTTGAATCCTGTCGTCCTGGGCCCTGAGCGCGGTAGCCTTTTGTCCTGAGCCTGTGGCACAGTTGCCCAGCCACGCCCACCTGTGCTCGAACACAGATGGCATTTCCAGCACCGATGGAGGGAGAGGGGAGAAGGAGGAAAAAAGGCAGGAGAAGGCCAGCACTTCCTGGAGGCCTCAGTGCTGTCCCTTGCCAGCCTTGGCCCTCTCTTCGTCTCTGTTTCAGACACGGGAAGGAAGTTTATAAAACTTTTCTTTGGTAGGAGAAAACTGCTGATAGCATGTCCAGGTTTGGGGAGTTGGCAAAACCACACCATATGAAATGTTTGAAACTCTGTAAAAACGTCTTTTCCATTTGGTAAAGCTTTCCTGACTGCATACCTAGTCCCGTGTCATTGAAGTCCAAACCGTGGAGTGAGGCGGGGGAGGGGGGCACCTGCTAAGGATGTCCCCCATGCTGGGCGCACTGTGGATGTCACCTTTTCCGTCCTCACAGTTGCTCCGAGAGGTCGATCTGTTGTTTCCAGTTCGTGGATGAGAAGGCTGAGCTCCGAGGGGGTCCCTGACCTGCGTCCAGCCGGCCTTTGGAGAGCAAGCTCTGTCTGTGGAAGGAGCTGGGTTTTTTGCAGGAGTCTTGGATGGAGGGTATGAAGAAAGATGTCTTTGGCTTGAGTGAAAAATCACAGAAGGCTGCAGGCTTGTCCAAATAACATTTCAGGAAGTTGGCTGCCTTACCTACTGTGTTTCCTGGAGCTTCTGCGTGTGAGCCAGTCTCTAAACTGAAGCATTTTCATTCCTTGGCCTGGCTATTCCCCGCCCACCCCCCCACTGGCTGGGCTCTTTTTTTTTTTTTTTTGGTAACATCATGATTCCACAGGGACCCCAAAGTCTTGAATTCCCTGGGCTGGTGCAGCATGTGCTGGGCGCATATACAGCTTATTAACTGAGAATTCACCAGGGGTGTGCGCTTGCCCTTGCCCCTCCGCACACGAGCTGTCCCCAGGCCATGCTGTG
>JAQQSQ010002979.1:0-10028 GCA_028627145.1 Eidolon dupreanum
ATTCATACCTAGAAACCAAGTAAAACAAGAGTCTTCTCCATGTTAGGTTTACTTGCCTAAAGGTATGCCCTCATCCAGCCAGGAGAGAGATGGCAGCCGATTCCAGAGATAAACCACACAAAGTACATAGCACAACCCAGCTGCACAACAGCTCAAGGGACACGAAGGGCCATCCTCCTCAGCCCCGATGTTCCCGTCCTCATCTTGCTTTTTAAGGAAATCCGATCGATGCAGACCTTTCTTCAAAAACTGACAAATTCACGTCTCAAAAAGCTTCTTCCCTTTACAAAGGAGTCTTCGAGGATACTCATTTAAATTTCGATCTGGCCTCCAAAAACTTACACAGACGGGGCACATTACTATGTGGAGGAAGATATATTTACTCTCAACTTAAGTACATATCGGCGTCACATAGGAAATGTTAAGGAGATGTTCATTTGTACTGTCTACATGGCAGTAATAATAAAAGATGTCCATAAAGTCTGGAAATATAGATATTATTACTTGTCTTTAAGATGAAAGATGTCTTTGACCACATTATTTATATTTTCCTATGTTTCCAGATTTTATGAACATCCTACAGATCATAAACATAGTAAACAAGAATAAATTGCCTGCCATTTTGGAGGCATTCCTAATGTTTTGCGTGCTTGGTTTAAAAAAAAAAACACTATATATTTTATGATGGAATCTCTGTGTTTATAAACAAACCCTCAAAAATTTACAGAGAAAGAAATCATTTTGACTTTCTTACTCAATATTGGTTCCATAAACCATAACCAAGTTATGGCAAATCCTAACTCGAGGGGTGATTGAGTTATTTTGTTTGAGTTAGTTTAATATGTTTAGAACTTGGCAACTTTTTAGTTTCCCCTAGATTCTGGCCTTCCCCAAAGTTTTAAAACTCAATCACGAGGGCTAATTTTTCTTAGGTATCTCTGAGCTCTACAATAGGGAAAATTTTGTTCCACAGGATTTTTCTTCTAGTCTCGTTCCTCAGATACGTACTGGAAGTGAGAACAATTTAATTTAAAAATAAAAACAATTTTTTTAAGCTCAAAGCTCAAAACTATAGAACAGATTACGTTTTAGTTCGGTTCTTAAAATAATCAGGGGGTTATCTGAAGGTATTAGACCACATGGATAAATATGAGACTTGTTTCTTCGTTTTCTGTGTCCAAATTAAATTGGTTTTCAGGTTCGGCAATGACAAAATCATAGCCCGGGTGACCATCTGCCTTGTCAATAAGTGGCCAGCGGTGGCCTGAGTCAGCTAATTGTGTGTAATTGGGATTATGTAGCAGAGATGACACTCCCCTCTCCAGACAAAGAAAATCACATTTGTGCCATTTCATGTGACCACTGATCTTTCCCGGCCAGCGCAAGCAGACGCTTGGGTTGTCGCAAAGTCTGTGTCGGCAGGTGACCGAGGTGGTAGGAATGGTTAATTCTGGGATAAGCATGAGACAATAGGCAATGGGGGAGGGGAGAAAAGAGAGAAGGGAGGAGGGGAATAAGAACCAGACCAGCAGGGAAAAGTCTAGTGCTGAAGAAATTATTGTCGCCCAGCTTTTAGGTTCTGAAATATAGGCCCAGTCGGCGTCTAACGCCTGTATTTACACTGCGGAGTTTAAGTAGCAGCAGCAGCAGCAGGCAAGTGTGCCGTGGGGTATCTGGGCGGGGGCGGGGGGGTTAGAGGCGTGTGTGAGGAGGGTGCTGGGTGTGCATGGGGAGGTTTCGGAGAGCAGGGGCGATGCCAATGATTTCGAAATTGGTGATTTATTTGTTCCAGGCCTTCTGATGAGTCAGGCACCCCAAAGGCCAGGCTCGGGAGCTGGACAGCCAACCCTCAGCAAACAGGCGACTAGTCGGTGTGGAGGAAGGGGTCGCATAAAGGGCGTGCCCTCAGGCGGTCCTGGAGCAAAGGCCCAGAGCTACAGTGGCAGCAGTACATTGGGGACAATGTCAGTGGTCATCAAGGGGAGAGCGGGAACGAGGCGTTTTTATCCAGCCATGATGTCAAGAGAAGTGGCAAAGGTCGCCCATCCCCCTCCCCCGCCTCCAGAGAGGGAGTCGGAGGCCCCGAGGCTGACAGTGCCAGCAGCGCTGTGAGTTCTGGCGAGGAGGAGGTGCAGCCTTAGCCCAGGCTCTCAGCACCATTGTCATTGGGTGGGACAATTCCTTGTTGTGGGGCCGTCCCGTGCATCGTAGGACATGTAGCAGCATCCCTGGCCTCTACCTACTAAATGCCAGTGGTGACACCACTTCTTTCCCCTCTCAACCTCTTCCCCCAGGTCGTGACAACCAAAAGTGTCTCCAAGACATTGCCCAATGTCCCTGGGTGGCAGGGGGGAGTGGGGAGGCAAAAATCACCCCAGTTTGAGAACCACTGTTTGGGCCCTTTGTATCCAGCTTCACTGGAATCTACTGAGACAGAAAGAGTTTTTTCCAAAACCGAGACGGTCTGGGGAGTCTCGCCTTCACGGACCCGGCTTTGTGCGTGCATGCGTTCAGGTGTGAAGGTTTCCCTGTGTGTGTGCAAAGACGTTTGCACGTGGCTGTCTGTGTTTCACGCGCCACCTGAGAATGCTCCGAGAGCTGGCCAGCTCTCGTTTTAACAGTCAGTCCGAATTCCAAACACACAGTGCAAAGGCCGCAGGCTGAGCAGGAGGATGGACAAAGACGTCGCCAGCTCACTGCCTGGAAGGAACCTTCGCGGCTGAGACAGGCGCCCCTGGCTCCCTGGCCGTCCCTGGCCGTCCCGAGCCCTGCACGGCACACCTGCCATGTGACAGGCTCTGTGCTCTGGGGACAGCGAGGGAAGAGAGCCAGAAGGTCTGGGAGGCAGCATGGAAATGTAGGTGATTTCATGGGGTCAGACTCTCCCACCAGCTGCGAGGGCCCCAGCTTTGGGGCCCCACCTGTCAGACAGATCGCCTCTAAGGCCAGGAGCCACCTTGGCAATGTGCTTCTGCGCTTTTAGGAAATTTTCAAAAGTGAGAGTTTTTATGCGGGCCCCCCAAATTTCGTCAAGTCCAGACCCCACAAACCTGGATCTGTGGGCGGTTTTTAGCTTCCTGTCCATGATGGAGGTCAGAGCGTCTCTCAAAACGTCTCACAAAAGAGGAAAAATGCATCCAGTTTTAATTCACCAACAGAAAAAAAAAGAAGAAGAAAGAAAGAAAACATTGATTCCCCTGCACAGAAAAGAATGAGAAAAACTGTAGGTCGCCCCTTGGGGGGTCGTCGGGGTTCCGTGGGTGCTGGGTCAGAGGCTGCTGTCTTCAGATCTGCACACAGCGGGGTAGAGGAAGGGAGAGAAGCTTCTGGGGAGGCATCTGGGGGGCGGGGGGAGCTGAGCTCTGGTTAGGGGGGTGCTGAGCAGCTGGCCCAAACCCCAGGGTGGACGGTGGCCGCCCCGCTCCGGGCGAGGGGCCGAGGCTGGGAGCCGCGCGCCCGCCGCCCGCCCCCGGCGCTCCCGGGGCCATTGTGAGCTCGTATTGATCAGACGGGGACGCAATAGGGCCGCGGCAGCTGAAGCTCCGGGGCGCGCGCGGCATTGATCCGGCCCCGCCCGGGGTTGTTTGCAGGGTGCACCCGCCTGGCGCGTAACCCTGGCGGGCCGGGTTAACGGGGGTTCGGGGCGCGCTTGCCTAGCTGGTTAACTTTAAGTATTGGAAATGGAATTGATGCGCACATAATAATATTATGATTCATACAAACCACTTCTCGGGCAACTCGATATATTTCATTACCTCCTTTCTAGCAAATGTATCGATTTCTGTTTTGCGGTTTTTAGAACACAATTTCAAGGCTGTTGTGGGCTTAATGAGCCGTGTTCTTATGATGTTTAAAAAGATTTGAAGCTATTGTTGAAATAAATATTATGGATCATCCCCTCCCTCTCTCCCGCCTCCCGCCTCCTCGCCGCCCCCGCCCCCGGCCGGGCGGAGCCGCCTGCGGAAAGCAGGCGACGGGGCTGCATCTCCGCGGCCCTTTGTGGCCCAGATCAAAGGCCCCGAGCGCCACAAAGGCGGCCCAACTCGGGCCGCGCGGCCACCCACAGCCGCACCTGCAGCGCGGCCAAATGTCATTGTCGCTTCCGCGGGGCGAGCGCAGGGGACGCACCTCCGAGGCGGCAGATGACCCTAATAACGCTTGATGGGAGTGATGGGGAAGGAGGCTCCCCGTGCCCAGAGCTTTTTATTAGCTGCCCCGACTTCTGGAGGCTGCGCCCCAGCGCCTGCACCTGTGGACCCCCTTCCTCCCAGCCTTTATAGAAGTTGACAGATTTTATTAACTTAGAGAAGAACTTTCCAGCGCGCGGCGGGCCGCGGTTTATTCTGTATTCATGCGAAAGGGAAACCGAAAAAGCCATGTTTACATATTTACAGGGCCCAGGGACCTCCCTCGGGGGCTCCAGAAGTCACGCCCAGACTAATTTTGTCATAACATAGACTAGTGTGCTAAGGGATCTTGGGAGTTGGGGAGCTGTCGTTAAATGCGTGAATTTTTTTTTTTTTCAATAGGAGGAAGCTATATTCAATTATCTGATGTTTCAGAGGAACCCCCAAAGACCTTCCACATCGCGCAGAAATTGGAATTCTTTTAGAAGTGGTTGCTCCTGGGGAGAGATCATTTGCAAGCAACCCAAGTAGCCTTTGCTCACAGCAAGGTTTCTCAAATCTTTTTGATAAACGAGAAACAAAGGACCAGAAGAAGCATCTTCAAACTTCCTGAGAGTGACTCTCCTTACAGGTTTTGGGGGTGGCGGTGGGGAGTTTACACCCTCGTTACGCTCAGACACTGCAGCACAAATTTTGGTTTTAGTAAAACGATATACTTGCTAGGGAAAATATGGTTATTTAAGCCAACAGGGGTTTTCTATAACCTCTACCCTCTCACTGTTAGAAAAGTCCTAAGTGGGGACAAAGTATGAAGATTTTGCTCAAAGTCTTAGTTGTCCACTGCTCTCAGGATCTTTTTAGGCTATGTGCCTCGTGACAAATGCAAGCCCATGACTAAGAAAATTCATGTTGTATTAATGGCCCGGTGCTGAAAAAATTCAGCCACAGAGTCAGCTGGCTATACTGCTTATTAGCTTAAAAGCATAAAGCTTTCTGGAGCTTCCTTTTGTGTGCCAAGTAAACTTCAAATGAACCGAGGATCATTTTGCAGGAAACTCTTAAGTTGAGCGATAATAGAAAGTAGTTAGTAGAATATTACACTTTTCATTTGGGCAAACAGATGGGATGCCTGCTTTTAGATTTAATCAGGGGCTGACAGACAGGTAGGACGCCGGGCATATTTTAGTTGGAGTCTCTTTCTTTTCAGGAAAGAATGAAACTACTTAATATTCAGTATATCCACTCCGCAACCCCCCCCCCATCTATTTCATCATGTAATCTCTAATGCTTAAGTTTTTCTCATTTCTGACGACATTGCAAAGTACAAAGGTCATCCCACTGCAAGGGAATCCATTTATTAACACACGTTTTACTCTAGTCTTCCTTAGCAAAAAAAAAAAATTATATATATATATATATATATATATATATATATTTATATATATATGAATGTGTGTGTATACATACGTATGGTTAAAAAATAAAACAAAGGCTGTTTGAATCACAGAGAGCACACCCAAATCTCCATTTACAGGGACACAGAAGTAAATAAATGATTCAACAATTTGGGAGTCATGAGTCTCTGACCTCATGCTTTCTCAACTAACCTTTTTAAAAGATTCTGATATCAATTGTTTCTCTTTTTTTTTCCCCAGAAGCATAATACGTGGTAACCTTAGCATGCACAATCTGTTTCAACAGGGGCATACAGACAAGTGCAGTCAGTGGTGGATTTTAATATCATTGGAGAGTTTATATTACCTTGCTCAAAACAAACTCTCCCTCCCTACTTCAAATGCAAGTCCCTCAACGCCCCCGTCGGAGATCATTTGTTATACAGAGTTCTGTGAGGCAATCAAAATTAATTCAATGATCTTTTCACCCAGAACCTCCAGCTTCTAATAATAATGGTCCTTATCAACAGGTGTTCATTTGGGTAGTCTGACTTCCAATTGCCAGACTAAAGGTTTTATTCTTTCGTCATTTCTTTTTTAACCTCGAACTTATAATTTACTGATCGACAGCAGCTGCCAAGAAGGGCCCAGCTGCTTATGGAGAGGGGACATGCCCCTCCAAGGGGGCCAGGGCAGGAGAACATCCCCTCACCCCACTCCACCCCACCCCCAACACCCAGGAGGAGGAAATTGAAATTCATAGCCTGGAAAGAGAGTACAGCGTAGATGGAGCCCTGACAAAGTTTCAGACGTACCTTCCCCTGAGGCTGCCTACAACTGGTGCCATGTGACTGGTGCTATCAGACCCCTTTGGGGAGGCTTCAGGAGGAGCCTGGGTTTTGCACGAGTGGAGAAGGGATTTTAAGAACAGCAACAACCATCACCAGAAACAGACGATGCAGGAGGATTTTAAACACTTGCGTTTTTTAAATTCAGCTATTTTAACTAGCCCGGGCTAGCTTGCGGTCTTTGTCAGCTTCCAGATCTGCCTCCTTTTATGGTAACTCTAGGGAGAGCCGGGAGGAATTAAGTTTTACTGCAGAGATTCTCAGACTTCGTGGCTCATCAGGACCAAGTTGCGTGAGTGTGGGGAGAAAGCATGACACCAGATCCTCACAGTCCAGACAGCTAGAACTGGAGGTTCTGGCCCCAGGGATTCTGATGAAGCAGGTGGGCCTGGGGCCTGGCCGCATGCATTCCACCAAGCGTGACAAGGTTCTGATGCTGGGCCTTGGATCCCTTTCATCACAGTTAGCTGCTCCACCTGCCTCAGTGATCCTATCTCTACGATGGGTCCCCCTTTTCCGTCTTCTCAATCACGTGGTTCCTAGCATAGAGTCACGTGGTTCCATCTCTGAGCAGGGAGACCCACGTTCAGGCTACGGCTGGGATCTCCAAGCCCTGGGCATGAACCGGTACCGGTCCGTGGCCTGTTAGGAACCAAGCCACATAGCAGGAGGTGAGTGGCGGGTGAGCGAGCAAAGCTTCATCTGTATTTGCAGCCGCTTCCCCAGCACCAGCATCACCGCCTCAGCTCCGCCTCAGATCATCAGACATTAGATTCTCTTAGGAGCACCGGTCCCTGGTGCCAAAATGTTGGGGACCGCTGTGCTAAGGGATGGTTTTCTGGCAAAGGGATGACATCTGCATGGTGCAGGGTAGATAAGGTCTTGAAGAAGTGACCGCTTTTGCCTTGCTGTGCAATCATTCTTGGCCTCCCAGTCTGCTTTGCAAATGATGCCTGCAGGCCGTTTCTTCCCTCCGGACTGATACTGAGAGGCTGTGGCGTGGGCAGAGGCAGGCGCTTTGCACAAAGACTTGAACCCGAGCAAATCCTCCCTGACATGGGGGGACAGGGGACCCCTGAGGGTTAGGAGAACGTTGAAGCATCAGTTGCAGCCCTCAGCCTTGTTAGAGACTAGAAGCCAGCTTTCTGGAAGGGGTCAGGAAGGACAGAGGGTGACGCTGAGTTTCCTGTCCGCTCCCAGACTCCCAGAGAGATCCGAATTCCTTTGGGATGTGTTGAAAGGAGTAGACGCAGACCCGGGAAGCTCTGGAGACAAACCAGAAGTCTCATAAGAGTCTAAAACGAAGACGGAGAGTCACTGGAACCTCGGGGACTTATTGGAGAGCTCATCTCATTGGCCACCTTCCCCCAGGGCCAAGCCTCCAGGGAAAAAACAATCTCTGTTTGGGAGGCAGGAAGTGCCTTGGAACCACCGATCCGGAGACTGTCACTCCTTCGTCACCCTATCACACTCGCGAAGGGCCCCCTGGCTGCGTTCAAACCCTAATTATGGCTGTTAAAACTGGGGGAGGGGCACAGTCGCGTGGATGTACGCGTCGTGTGGCGTCCCCCGGCGCCCGTGTGTCCACGCGTGGGCCGGCTTAGCCGCTCTGAGCCCTCGTGGGCGCTGATTTTCTGACACACGAGCGACTGAGTTTGTCCTGCTCTTTGAGCCTCTCTTGTTTTGTGGGGGGCGCGGAAAGGTTTCTTGGGCCCCAAACACCAGAGAAGCCCCTCTCTCACCAACAGCCTATGGGTGAGAAGTCGTATTTACCAGCCTCGTTTCTGCATCGCACAAAGGAGCCCCTGTCTATTCCAAGCGGGGAAAACGTGCTTTTGTTCTTGGCCTCGGGGAGGTCCTTTCTATGGGGCGTCGCTGCAGGGCACCCACAGAGGTTTCTAAGTGGGCGATGCCGTAGATTCGGCAGCCGGGGTTCAGTGTTTGGCACATCTGGAGGGATTGGCTGCTGCCGGCCCCGAGCAGCGAAGCTGGGATGGTGTTAATCGCTGACTGCCCGCTCGGCATAATTCTTCAACGTCTTTTATTGTATCCCAGCCCCACATAAGGAAAGTCCCAAGAAAGAGTATCTTCATGTGACGGATGAAGTTGAGACCCAGAGAGGGGAAGACTCTTGCTCAAACTCACACAGCAAGTTTAAGACAGGGAGCATTGCTCAGAGGGCACTGATCTGCCGTTTGGAGATTTTATCTTGCTGAACTATTAAACTCTTGTCAGGGAGACGAACATGACTTTTTTTTTTTTTTTGGTAGGATGCTTCCTAAGTTCTTGCGCTTACCCTACCATTTATTCATTTGAATTATTCATTCTTTCATTCAGTGATTCAGCAAATATTATCGAGCCTCTACCATGAGCCAGGCACCTAGGAGCTAGGGACACAGTGGTGAGCAAAGCAGACCCGTTCTGTGTCCTCATGGGAACCTTTGGTCTAGTGGGGAGAATAGACCTTAAATGAATAATTACACGTAACTAAGTAATCACAGTCATGATAAGTGGTATGAAGGGAGAGGTCACGGTGTTACACAGAGACCAGTCCACATGGGAGTGAGATCAGTGTCTCAGCCAGGCGAGGCTATGTATTGCTGTGGAACAAACAGCCCCCAAACCTCAGGGGTTAGCGGGCCATACTTCTTTCTCTCTGAGGCTGGTCTGCTCCTTGTGTTCACTCAGGAACCGACTGACAGAGGCTCCATCTCCACCCGGCTTCCACAATCACAGGAGAAAGAAATGAATTTAAGGGTTTCTTGCTAGGGGCAGCACATGTTACTTCCGCTCACATTTCATTGGCCAGTTCAGCTCAAATGGCCGCACCTGACTTGAAGGAGTTGGGCAGGACACTCACACTCTGTGAGGAGGTGGAGATCCGGACGCCCACCAGGTAGGGTTCAGGATGGCCTCTGGTTTCAGCGGGGTTCTAGAATGTGATGAGAGTCACCCAGGGAACAGTTAACACAACAGATGGGGGAGCAGCCGGAAGTGGTGGTGTCAGGTGTGCAGGCCCCAAGGCAGGAAGAATCACAGCCCCTCTGAGCAGCAGGAACAAGGCCCGAGTAGCTGGAACCCAGCAGGGTCAGGAGGAAATGGCTCCCATGCCAACAGGACACGTGGGGTCTTAGGCACCAGTGGAAGACTGTGTGTACCCCAGAGGGAGGAGGGTGGCCGGGCAGTGTGTTCACTTTGGCTTCAGTATGAGGGACAAGTGGATGGGGAGAGGGGCTTTGGGCGTGGACGCTCATTCATCACGGCACACCTGTCAGGTAGGGAGAAAGCCACTGTGGAATCTGTGGGCCAGAGAGGTGAGTCACTTGGCCCAAGGGTTGCAGTTAGTAGGCACTAGAACCAGAATTCAAAGCCTCTCCCTCAGAACCATGCCTGGTCCCCACCGCCCACGGCCCCCCCCCCTCCTTGACACCCAAAGTCTTCCAGCTCTTGCATCCTCGTTCAGTACCTCCTTGGGCAGTGCTCACGTCTGCAAGGCTCACTTAAGTTTAACTGAACGGTCAAAGCGAGCTCTTATGCTTGTATTCCCAATGGCTAAGTCGCTCCTCTATGTCACGTGTCTGAGAAAACGTCCAAAAGATGATATTTGCGTATCAGCAAGGATGAAATGTTGGGGACACCAAAGAGAAGTTTCAGAAATG
>JAQQSQ010002980.1:0-10027 GCA_028627145.1 Eidolon dupreanum
CTCAAGCCTCAGGAACAAGTCGGTTACGCCCGTGGCTTCTGGCCCAAGACCTGCGGCAGGTGTGCAGGGGCTGGGCCTGAGGGCGGAGCTCAGCCAGGCTTCTGCGGAGAAATGTGCTCCGGGGCGTGGGGCGCTCGGGCCCCAGGGCGTCCTGAGGGGCTGCAGGAGGTGCCCGGAGACAGGTCTCGCTGAAGCCTGCTGGGAGCGAGCATGGGCCGCGCTGTGGCCAGTGGCCAGTGTCCCAGTGGTCAGCCTCTGACAGCAGCCTGAGTGTTTTTCCCTGAAGGACAGGCCCCCATTTGTTAGGTCGAGCCCAGTAGGGCGAGGGTGCGTGGCAGGACTCGCTGATGGCTTGACGCAGACACCGTGTGTGCAGGGACATCCCAGGTCTCTTCACTCGGCTTTAGCCGGCCGCACGTCTGAAGCGTGTCCAGCCCCTCGGGTCTGTCACTCACCCTAGGTGTCCTGGCCAGACAGGCCTTTGTGGGCGTGGCGGTGACGACCCTTTCGACTCGTGTGAAACTAGCGTTTTATGCTTTTATTGTCAGTAGTTCCGTCACCTCAGTTCCTCGTTAAAAACCTAGAGACAGGAGAGGTGGCTCTGGGGACCGGTGCTTGTCGCTTAGCCCGTGGGCCGGAGCGGTGCCAGGCCGAGCGCAGCAGCATGCCAGCCGGTCGGGAAGGGTCCTCCGAGCGCTGCCAGCTGTCCCTGGCTCCCCGGTGGCCTTTCAAGCTGTGTTTTTAAAACGAAGCATGCTGAGTCTTTTGTGCTTTCAGGGTTTTGGGTCAGTGAAATTGATTTTGATCCCTTAAGGACTGTTTCTGCCGTTTCGTCTCGAACGGTAGAGCTCGCAGTGACGGGCCTGCCGGCCGTGGGCGTAGCAGGTGGACGGCGTCGTGCGCTGCGCGCATCTGGCGAGGGCGGCGCTGGCCGGGCGTCCCTCCCATGGTGCCGCTTTGAGCACTGCCTCTCGTCACACACCTCTGTGGCTTGACGGTCCCATTACACCCATAGGTGTGATTTTTTTCTGGCCTACCTGTACTTGTCAGGTTTTTGCGTGTAATGTTTTTGTCGCACATTTTGAAGCGGGCTGACCATTCAGGCACATTGTATGTTCCAGAAATAACGGGGCAGTGGGGCGGCCAGCCCGCAGGGGTCCGCTCAGCCCCTCGTGCTGACGGAAGCCGCTGGGACAGCAGCCATGTGCGCTCTGTCACTGTTCTCAAGTGTGCTCCCCCCAGCCCGCCATGGGGCGGCCGCTGCCGAGGACATGGCGGGGGCAAGGGTGGGTCGAAGGGATTATCTGAGATTATTTTGGAGACGCATTTTTCCTGTGACGAGGGCTGGCCACTGGAGTCGGAGCAGCAGCGCGTGGCTAGACTCCGTGGCCCGGCCGCACCGGGCGCTCGCCGGCGCCGCCTGGGGTGGGTGTGGGCAGGGTGCTGGTGGGCCGGGCTTCACGTTCTCCCTGACTCAGGCCCGGCCCTGGAATTCAGGGACAGCTAGGAGTTCCAGCCTGTCACCTACAAAGGTCGCTTTGATTAAAGCTGTCACGAACTGTAGTATTTCAGGTGATGAATGACTTTTAAAAATAAGTACTTGAAATCCACTCTAACGTTTCACTGTGACGTTTACTTGGAAGACCTGTTTGAGATGAGAATTTTGGTTTTGAGTTAGTGAAACCTGCTGAACACAGGCTTCTCGTCATCTGTGAATCGGAATGCGAGGTGAAAGCGCCCCTAGCTCTCCGTCTTGCTCTCCAGAAGCGGAACTTAAACACGGAAATGTTGGTTCACAGAAATGCTCGTTCAAGGTCTGTATTTATATTTCCGAAACTGATGTAGCATTCAACTTGTGAAAGGGTTTGTTTTGTCAAGATTTAAAGTTCACTGTGTGTCACACCGAGGGCCTAGGGGGCCGCTCCCCAGGCCCAGCAGGGAGGACCTGGGGCTGGCATGTCCCCCTGTGTGGCTGCACCGTTTCTAGAAGCTGGCTCAGATGTGCTCAGCCGGGGCTCACACTGTTCATGACTGTCGCCTGTGTTCAGGAGACTGCGGTGTTTGAGGCACGCGGGCGAGATGACCCTGCCGCCCCGAGCAGCGGCAGGGGAGGCGCCTCAGACCCGAGCACGCTGAGGTGCCCGGAGCCGAGCTCCTGCGAGTTGGCGCTGCAGGCGCGGCTTCGGCGTCGGGGCGCGTGGGGGGTTCTCGGCCGGGGTCACGCCTCTGTCCTCTTTCCAAACGCACCCTACCGGATCCGGGGTAGACGTAGATGCCTAGACGGCGACTTGGGACTGTGTTGGGACTGCGCAGGTGGCCGTGCCGTTGTCACCAATGGAGGCGCAGCTTCAGCGGAGTGGGGCCCTGCCTTGGCCCCCGCCGGGCTGCTGGGGGGCTGGCTGAGCCAGAGCCGGACCGGCTGGGCTAGTTGTGGGTTGAGTAGCCGGCAGGGGCTGGGGTGGAGGCCGGTGGCCTGTGTCTGACCTGCATGTCTCACTCAATGTGTATGGCGTGTTGCACACCAGACTTTGTTAATTCAGGAACTATCACCACGTGGAAACGTGCATTTTCTGTAAATCCTAAATAAAAGGTGCTGTCCCTTCCTTCGACCCAGGACTGGTCTGTGTGTTCTGTCCTCTCCATGCGTTTTTCCTTTCAGCTTTTACGTTGGCGCAGCCACGCCTGCGGGGGGACACGGGTTGGCGGGGGGGCACTGGGTGCTGTCCCCCAGCCCACGCCTCAGGCCACAAGGTCCTGCCTCTGGGTCTGGTGTGCACCGGCTCACCCCCCGGCGGCCCTGGGCGCTGCTCTGGGAGCTGGGGGGGCGCTGCGCTGCTCCCGCGCCCCCCCACGTCCCCGCCCCCTGCCCCCTGCAGCCCTCCCGCGACCCCGTGCCTGATGACGCCCTGTGACCCTTGGAGTTTGAGCCCAGCACTTTCTCAGGTCACTGCCTTCCTGGGCGTCCGTGTCAGGAGTGGGAGGCGCGGTGCCGGCCACTCGTCCGGGCAGCCTCAGGTGGCAGCTGTACACAGGTCGCTGTGTCAGACAAGGGAGCGTGACCACACACCTGCCACCCCCGCCACAGACGCCGGAGCCAACAGGTCCATCGAAAAGAGCAAAACCCTGTATTTACTGGGGTTCTTATCTTCTCCCTGTGACGTCAGTGGGCTAAACCCGGAGGAAGCCGACGAGGCTGCAGACTTGGGCGGATCGCCTGAAGGTTTTTTATTTTTTAAAAATTTCAGTGCAGCCCAATTTCAATTCTTACTTTGTGTTGATTGGCAAACAGCCTGAAACACAGTTACTTGTTATCATGGAGGTGGATGGGAAGTACAGTTTATACTTCTGCTCTGCTGAAAAATTTAGTTTTTAACGTTTATTTACCTAACGTCAGGTGAACTCTAAACACGTCTTTAGAGTTTTTTAGAATCTGAAATCGATACGTGAAGTTTTCTAATTAAAGACTCGTTGGTTGAGATGTACTGTTGCCGGGCAGTGAGGGGGAGTGGCGAGTCCAGGACGAGGGGCGGTCAGCCTAACAATCTGTTAAACGACTCGATTTCACTGGTGCAGGCCTTTCACTTAGACGCACCTGCCGAGCAGCTGCAGGTGTCGCCCCGCCCACCCCTCCTTCCTCTTTGGTGGGGATCCTAGGCCGAGGGGGGCGAGACCAGGACGGTGAGCCAGTTACAAGGGTGGCGAGGCGGCGTCAGTGCCCCGTACAACACGACTCCGAAGCACCTGACAGCCTAGCACAGCCCCGGACAGCGAGCAAGGTCAGGGCCGGGGCCTTGCTCCTGGCTGCGCTCGGCCCCCTCCAGGTGCACTCGGTGTTGAGACCCTTCTCTTACCTTGCAGTAGCTGGATGTTAACCAGCTGGTAAGAAAGGTCAAGATCCTCGGTCCCAAGCCCGTCTTAGGTCCCCTAGTAGAGCACACGGGTTTTCGGGAAGTCGCTTCACGTCCGAGGCACGTTAAGGGAGTGTCATGCCTTGTGTCCCTCGCTGTGTACACGTGCCGAGTAGTCAGGAGAAGAGCGCTGGATTCCCGCGCGGCGGGCCGCCGGGCGGCGTGGCCGCGGGAGCGGGCGAGCCCTTGCGCACGAGCCTGCGGCTGTGTGGTGACCCCCGGCGCTGCGACTAGGGACTGTCGTCGCCTCCCCTGCAGGTCTCGGACGGCCCGGCAGACGAGCCCCTCGAGTCCCCGGACGAAAGTGCCGACGAAACGCAGACCGAGGCGTCCGTCTCTTCCAAGAAGTCTGAGCGCGGAGTGGCGGCGAAAAAGGAGCACGTCTGCCAGGTGAGGGGACTGTGCCGCGTGTCCCCAGCGCACCGGCCCGGGTCCCGGGCCCGCCCCTCCCCCGGCCACCCGTCTGCCAGTGAGGGGACTGTGCCGCGTGTCCCCAGCGCACCGGCCCGGGTCCCAGGCCCGCCCCTCCCCCGGCCGCCCCTGTCACCGACTTCCGCTTTGAAGGAGGTGCTGGGCCACCAGCGGGGCCTGGGATGAAGGGCTCCAGGTGACGTCACAGTGACGTGCAGAAGCGACGCACCTGTGTGCATAGACGCTTCACGCAGGACGTGGGGCGGGGTGGCCGGCGGGCGGGGCCGGGCCCGCGGTGGGGACGTGCGGAGTTCTGGACCCTCCAGCTTGGGCTCCACGCTCTGGGGTGTCCTTGGGGCCCTCGATCCCGTTTGTCCCCTCTGCCTGCCCCGGCCGCGTCACCGGGTCTCTCTCCGCCCACAGCTGTGTGAGAAGACGGGCGGCCTGGCCCTGTGCGTCGGTCCCTGCTGCGGCGCCTTCCACCCGGCCTGCCTCGGCCTGCCCCGGGCTCCGGAGGGGCGGCTCACCTGCCCCGAGTGCGCGTCAGGCAAGTGCCGCGTCCCCGCCGCCCCTGTGCCCGCGCTCGCCCCGAGGTGCTGCAGGCTGCGCTTTGATTGAAGACCGTCACTCCAGCGCCGGGGGCAGCACAGGGCGCCGCCCGGCCGGGTAACCTGCGGTGGGCCCTGCGCGCCCTTCGCCACGGCCGGTGTGAGCCTGCTGTCTGGGGGACTGTCACGGTGCCACAGCCCGGGTCGCGGGGTGCTGAGGGTCAAGAAGCAGGGGCCTCCAGGGGTGCAGCCTCAGTCAGCTTCCCACCAGCAGAAAGAGCAGCTCCTCGCTTATCCCCGAGGGGCTGCTGCCGCTTTGCTGCGTGGGCTTCCGTGGTGCAGTCTGGGGCTGACGGGCGGCACGTGGGTGCGCCCTCGGCGGGGAGCTTTTCCTCAGGGCGCTTTTCTCCAACTTCCGGCCTGCCCGAGTGACTGCCCGTCCTCCAGGTGACCCGTGGCAGCTGAGGTCCCTGTGGTGGGGCGGGGACAGGCGTCCCACGGGGCGGCTGGCGAAGCCCGCAGCGCGGTCTGACTCCCGGTTCCCTCCCCCCCCCGCCCCCCCGCGTAGGGGTCCACTCCTGTTTCGTGTGCAAGGAGAGTGCGGGGGACGTGAAGCGCTGCGTCGTCTCGCAGTGCGGGAAGTTCTACCACGAAGCCTGTGTGCGGAGGTTCCCGCTGGCCGTGTTCGAGAGCCGGGGCTTCCGCTGCCCTCTGCACAGCTGCGTCAGCTGCCACGCCTCGAACCCCTCCAACCCGCGGCCCTCGAAAGGTACCGACGCGCCTGCGCGCCCGCGGGGGCGGGCACCGCGCTTTCCGACGCCGGCCGCGCTCGCAGGAGTCGTTTCTCTGGCGGGACACAGGCTGGGTCAGGGTTTTGACGGGCCGGTCCGATAGGTCTGCTTGCTGTCCTTGCAGTGGCCCTCCCCGCCCGGCAGGAGTCGTTTCAAGTCAGCTCCCTCCCGTGTCGCTGCGCGTTGGGTGCGCGCAGGGCGGAGGGGGGCGGCTTCGCTCTGCCCGCAGCAGCGGCTGTCCACCGGGGCGGCTTCGCCCTCAGAGGAGCCTGGCCGCGTCGGGGAGGTTTGGGGGCACCTGCTGGCATCGGGGGGTAGAGGTAGGGGTGCACTAAGCACCCTACGGGGCCCAGGGGTCCCCTCCCCCAGTTCCCGCCTCACAGGGCGCCCGGTGGACTGCTGCCGAGCGCGGCAGGGCCCCAGCGCGCCCCGCACAGCGGCGCGAGGCGCCTCTCCCGGCGTCTGCGAGATGTCCTCGCCCTCCTCGCCCTCCGCGCCCTCCGCGTGCCCGCGGCGGCGCCTTCGCCCTTTCCGTCGTTCCCGCGCGAGCCTCCCGCGGCGCCGGCCGCGTCCTCAGCGTGCGCCTCTCCGCAGGGAAAATGATGCGCTGCGTGCGCTGCCCCGTCGCGTACCACGGCGGCGACGCCTGCCTGGCCGCGGGCTGCGCGGTCATCGCCTCGCACAGCATCGTGTGCGCGGGCCACTTCACGGCGCGGAAGGGGAAGCGGCACCACGCGCACGTCAACGTGAGCTGGTGCTTCGTGTGCTCCAAAGGTGAGGGCCGTCCCCCGGCTCCCCGCGCCTTCCCGCCCGCGGTGCGGGCGCTGCGGGGGCCTGCGCCAGCCGTGCTGGGCTCGCGGGCGCGGTTCGCGGCGGCGCGTGGCCGTCGCGGCCGTGCCCCCGCACGGGGGGTGGGGGCGTCGCTGTTTTGAGTCCGCCTGGGAGCTGGACGCCGGCGGGGTGGCGGGGAGGGAGCGGCGCCCAGCCGGCTAAGCCCCGCCTCCTGCAGGCGGGAGCCTCCTGTGCTGCGAGTCCTGCCCCGCCGCCTTCCACCCCGACTGCCTGGGCATCGAGACGCCCGACGGCAGCTGGTTCTGCAACGAGTGCCGCTCCGGGAAGCGGCTGCGCTGCCAGGACATCGTCTGGGTCAAGCTCGGGAACTACAGGTGCGAGGGCCGCCCCCGCCTCCCCTTCGCCCGTTCAAACGTGTTGTTTTTACTTTGCAGTGCTTAATGTGTTGGAATGATTGTCTCTCTGAAGAGTCTGTGAATCCTGTTTTTAATATTTATAATAGATGGTGGCCGGCAGAAGTTTGCCATCCCAAAAATGTTCCCCCAAATATTCAGAAAATGAAGCACGAGATTGGAGAATTCCCTGTGTTTTTCTTTGGGTCTAAAGATTATTACTGGACGCATCAGGCGCGAGTGTTCCCGTACATGGAGGGGGACCGGGGCAGCCGCTACCAGGGGGTCAGAGGGATCGGAAGAGTCTTCAAAAATGGTACGGAGATCTCCAGGCGGCGTGCCACGGCGGTCTCGGGCGCGAACCCTCGTTTCTGCTTTCTGAAAGTCTGATTTCTGTCGAGGACACTGGGCCGAGGCTGCTAGCTGTACCTTAGGGAAAGTGGGTGTGCAGACGACTCGCTGAAGCACGGGCTAGGACGTGACTTTTCGTAGGTAGCGATTAACTCGGTCGCTGCAGGAGCACTGAAGCTGTTTTCACGAAGTTACATTAGTGCAGATTTGCAGGGGTTTCTTCTAGCTTGCCTCGTGTGAGGCGGAGGTGTTGTGGGAGCTTCCTGCTGTCCAGACCCTGTGCATGGGGCTTGAGGTGGCTTACGTCACCCGTCAGCACACACTGGGTGTCAGGTGTGGGCAGGTAGGCAGGACGCTCCGCCCCTGAGTTTGCTGCCAGGCGGGAGACGGGACGGCAAGGCAGCCCTCAGACTGGAGAACACGGTGCTCACGTTGGCGGGGCTGAGTGAGGACAGCGCAGGGCGAGCAGCAGCCTGTCCTGGCCGGTGGCCTCGGCGAGGGGCAGGGCCGTGTCTGCACTGGGCGGGGTCCTCAGCATGCAGTAGGCCCTCGGGCCTGAATGAGGATGGGTGGGTAGCAAAAGGTTCTCAAACCCGTTATGTAGCTGAGAGGTGGCAGCGTGCTGAGCGTGTGCCAGCTGGTAGGTGGGGTTGGGACGCCCGTCTCCGGACCCCTGGCCCTGGAGCCCTGTGCAGCTGCCCGCCACAGCCCTGGCCAGCGAGTGCCTGGCCACGGCTGCTCCCGACGCCTAGCGCTGACGGCAGCGTCCCGCAGAGCTCAGGGCCTTGTGTCCTCTGTCCTCACTTCTCAGAGCGTCTTCTCCTCGAAAGTAAAAGAACGCGTTTCATTTTGTCTTGCGGCAGTGTGTCACACCCGGCACTTTGTCACTAGGTCACAGCTGGGGGGCTACGGTGGTCGCCAGTGACGGAGGCCTGGCCCTGGGCCTTTCCTGTAGCGAGCGGGTTCACTAGCTGACAGGGCGTCTCTGCCCCGCCCGGTTCCCCGTCCCCTCCAGTTTTACGGAAACTGGAGACCCCTCTGAGCGGAGTGGGCGGGCGCAGCCGACAAGACGCAGCCGCTCACCGACGTCTTCCCCCGTTTCATCGGCTTTAGCGCTGCAAGAAGCCGAGGCACGCTTTCGTGAGATCAAACTACAGAGGGAAGCCAGGGAGACGCAGGAGAGCGCACGCAAGCCCCCGCCCTACAAGCACATCAAGGTGACGTCCCAGCAGGCGGCTGGCAGACCCTCGCCACCGCACACGCGTCCTTCCCACGCGGGTGGCTGGGCGGAGCTGGCCGGGCTTCTGCTCGGAGCCGCGGTTGCCTCTGCGTGGGCAGCAGCCCCGGAGGGGCGGGGGGACCAGCCCCCGGCCGGGAGCGCACCGTCCCCCAGCGCCGGGGCAGAGCGGTCAGCGCGGGCTGGGCCGAGACCCTACGGCCTTCCCAGCCCGGAGGGCGTGGCAGGCGAGGCAGGGCCGGCGTCCCCGCTGTGGCCCGGCAGGGAGCAAGTCCCCGCGTAGCCAGGGCCTGAGCGGCGGCACCTCTTCCAGCTTGAGCCGTGTGAGCCGGGGCCACCGTGCCCCGTCGCCCAGGGCCCACGGCCTCTGGCATGCGTGCCGGCCGCCTGCTCGCTGGTCAGGGCCCTGCCCTCGCCACGAAGCCTGGGCTGCGTCCGCGTGCTCGCGGGTGGGGAATGCGCTCCGCCCTCATCCGGGGAGTCAGAGTCTGACGCTGCCGGGTCAGGGCCAGACACGGTTCTGAGGGAGTCTGCAGAGTGCCGTGCGGCGTGCTGTACCGTCCCTCAGTAGTGACCTGCGTCCCCACCGCACGCCTGAGACCTCGTCCTTCACGCTTTAGCCTCTTCTCACTTTTCTCTGCCGCTTTACTGTTGGGTTGCTTTGTCCCACTGATGATGATGAGCTGAGTTCACGGGAGCAGGAACTGTGACCACTGCCACCTCCCAGTGCTGTGGGGACAGTGGGTCTTGTGTCTCCGGCTGTTACAACAGCCGGTTGGAGAAGCGTCAGCTTCCGCTGGTCAACGAGGAACAGGCGCAGATGGGAATGCGGGCCACGGGCTCAGGGCTGCGCTCCGGGTGCGGGGCCGGCTGTCCGTCGCCTCGGTGGGGGCCGTGGTGCCGCGTGTGGGCTGAGACGCCTTCTGTGCGCAGGTGAACAAGCCGTACGGGAAGGTGCAGATCTACACTGCCGACATCTCCGAGATCCCCAAGTGCAACTGCAAGCCCACCGACGAGAGCCCGTGCGGCTTCGACTCGGAGTGTCTGAACCGGATGCTGATGTTCGAGTGCCACCCGCAGGTGTGCCCCGCCGGGGAGTTCTGCCAGAACCAGTGCTTCACCAAGCGCCAGTACCCTGAGACCAAGATCATCAGGACGGACGGCAAAGGGTGGGGCCTGGTGGCCAAGCGAGACATCAGGAAGGTGTGTGCCCCTCCCCCTGCCTCTCAGAGCCGGGGCCTGGGCCCTGGGCCGGATTGCTTGTGCTTCCGTGCTCGTGGGAGGGGGGTCCTTAAGGTGTTACCTGAGTTACTATGATCGAATGTTGTAAAACTTCATCTGACAGTTATCTGCCAAGGTAAAGGTCACAGGGTCCCATAAAGTGTGTCTCTGGTTAGAATGCTGGGGGCCGCTGTCCTGCAGCGGGAGGAGCCAGCCCAGTGGCTGGCAAGCTCGGGGGGGCCGGCCCGGCCGAGGGGAGGCGGCTCGGCGGGCAGCAGGCAGCGCGCCCAACCTGTGAGGGATGCGCGAGCACTCGCCAGCGTGGCCCCGTGGTGACCGCGCCCTTCCGGTGCCAGGGCGAGTTCGTGAACGAGTA
>JAQQSQ010002981.1:0-10026 GCA_028627145.1 Eidolon dupreanum
GCTCAGGGTGAGCAGAGGGCCAGCGCGATGCCAGCCAGCCCCCTCTCAGGAAGCCGGCGTCCCCCACAGTCCAGCCCCCAGGCCTTCCTCCCAGACCTCACTGGGGCTCCATGACACTCTAGGCACAGGCCTGCCGCTCCGCCCCCCACCCTGCCCACGTGCCCGTGGGGGCTGCAGTGACCCACCCAGCAGACAGGCCCTGCCGCGGCCAGGCGCGGGCCAGATGATGGCCGGAAGGGCGCGGGTCTGCACACTAGCCCCCACCCATCCCGCCCCGGAGCCTGGCCGCAGCGTGGGGGAGGGGGAGGGGCAGCGGCGCGGGGTGTGGGGCAGCAGCGGGGTGACAGCGCCCGGGGCGGGGGCAGCAGCGGGGTGACAGTGCCGGGGGTAGGGCAGCAGCGGGGTGACAGTGCCCGGGGTGGGGACAGCAGCGGGGTGACAGTGCCGGGGGGGGGGCAGCAGCGGGGTGACAGCGCCACTGGGGGGGGCGGGCAGCGCCGCGGGAGCAGCCCCGCCCCTCGCAGGTTCCCGCGCAGGCGCAGAGCCCGGGCAGCCAGGTCACGGAGACAGGTGCAGGGACGAGGGGAGCCCTCGCGAGGCGACGCGGAGACGGCCCTGGGTGAGACGGACCTCAGGGAAGGCGACCCACGACAGAGCCAAGGGCGGAAAAACCCAAGCGCCCATCAGCTCGCGAGTGGACGGACACGACGCGGCTCGCGGGGGAGCACCGCGCACCTGCGTGAGGGACGCGGGACGCGGACAGAATGGTCGCCCCCAGGACCCGGGGCGTCCCCACCTGGCACACCCGCAGAGACAGGACGTGGGCGTGGGGCCACCAGGGGCCGCGGGGACAGGGGACCGAGCGCCCTCAGGGGCGACGAAGCGGCTCTGACGCCACAGAGGTGGTGGCTGCACGCGGCTGTGAATCCGCTAAACGCCGCCCAGCCGTTCACTTTAAAATGGCAAGTTTTAAGTTATGTGAATTTCACTCCAGCAAAAAATAATTGTTTTTGAAAGTGACCCACGAGGGGCTGCCCGTCAGGGGTCCCCACGTGCCCGCCCCGCAGAGGCGGAGCAAGGCGGTCAGGGCAAGGCTGCTGTGGGGGGCCCCCTGGCGCCCGGAGTGGGCCTCCACCCCGGGCCCGATGCAGGAGCTGCTGGGGGTCCCCAGAGGAAAGGGATCAGGGACTTCTTCTGGCATTCAGCATTGTCAGTACACCTCTCCTGGACTGAGGAGGCCAGAGGGAGCACCCCCAGAGGGAAGGGAGGGACCCCGCCACCAGCCCCCCCACCCCCAAGACCCCTCCCGAGCTGCAGGGAGCACCCCGTTGGGGCGTGGTCCAGGGAGGGAAGAAAGACGCTGTCGCAGGCACTTGGCGCTGGACCGTATCCTCACCCCGAAGCCAACCAGATGTTATGGGGTGCGCACGTGTTTCCTGTCTCACGGTCATCCAGCGGTCGGCGGGCGCGGACAGCTGCTAATCCTGTTTCTGGTGCTGGGAGAGGGGAGGAGGGCGCCCGGGCAGCGGCACAGCCGTGTTCTGCCTCCTTTTCTCTGCGAACGCCGTCCAGCTGTTAGATTTATGAGTGCCCGGCCCTCCGCCACGGCCGTGTTTTATTTATACTCAGCCTAGTTTCGAAAAAGGACCGAGGCCACGCTGCCTCCCTTTGACCCGTCACTGCGGCAGGTCCCACCTGGGAGGGCTGGGCTGGCCGCCGCCCCAACGAGGCGTCCAGAAGGTGTTTCAGAGGGTTGCAGATGTAAGTGCCAAAGTTAAGAATAAAACCGCCTGGAATAAAAGGATGGGTGTTTGCAGCCTAAAGACAGGCAAAGGTGTCTCAGACGTGATGCCAAAACACCGACCATAAACAAATTGGGTGAAGTAAAAAAAAATTTGTATTGCTTCATTGAAACGAAAGTGTCTGCTCTTTAAAAGTCACCATGAAGGAAGAGAAACGCCAAACCCAGGAGGTGCTTTGGGTGTGCCCGTGTCCACCGAGGCACTGGCAGCCAGACCGTGCAGAGAACTCCCGCAACTCAGTAATAAAGTGGCGGCCCGTTAAAAACGGTGAAGACTTGGTCAGAGGCGACTACACGAAAGGCCCGTGAGCTCGTGCAAAGCTGCTCGTCAGTCGCCAGGGAGACGAGCTACCACGATCCCCGCCGGAGAGGCAGCCATGGCTAGGTGACAGTGCCAAGTGTCGGCAGGGACGTGGACGACACGGCCCTGGACGTTGCTGGTGGGAACGGGACGTATGTGGCACTTTGGAAAACTCCGGCAGTTTCTTAAAAAGTTGAGCACACGCTCGTTGTGTCATGAGAATCCCCTCCTAGATGCCCACCCGAGGGAACGTCCACGCAGGACTGTTCCTGGGACCTTCCTCCTAAGAGCCGCCTGCTGGAAACCACGACATCCCTCATGGCCGGTGGATGGGGACCGCGTCACGCGCACACCACAGACTCCCACGCAGAGATTTTCTTCTACAAAAGGACAAACTACCGAAACCAAACGATGAGAACGAATCTTAAAAACACTGCGTTGAAGGAAAGAAAGGCAGATTTTCAAAAGCACACACCACGTAATTCCGTTTCCGTAAGTGCACGGACAGGCAGGAGGAACCGCGGCCGCAGAGCCGGCGCCAGTGTGCGCCTCGCGGGCCAGGCCGGCTGCCTCAGAGCGCGCCAGGCCCTCTGCAGCGGCGGCGACGGTCCACGTCTCACGGGGCCTCGGCCACCCATGTGGAACGCCTGTCGGAGCTCATCGAGCTGTACGCTCAGACCTGTGCATCGTACTGTGAGCACACGCAGTAAAAACACGTAAAGTGCATACTAGGGATATTTTGCAGAGGGGGAGTTTGAGGAATCCGATCCGCTACATCGCGGGACGAGACATTCGCCATCTGATTGCAGAAAACTGCAGGTCAGAGAGGTTGAGGGACCTGCCCAGGGTCACAGAGCTGACAGGTCGTCAGGATGGGGGTGGGGGCTGGGCCATGGTGGGGACGTTGGTGAGACTTGCTTTCGGGGAACAGGAGTACTAGACTCAGGCGGGAAGGGGCACCAAGGAGCACATCACATGAGTCTCATGGCCTGTGAGCTGGCCTGGCAGGGGACGGTGGGGAGGGGGCAGCCACGGAGCAGGGACCAGCAGGCTTCCCAGCCAGGCCTGGGCCTGGGCTGAGGCAGGGAGGGGCTGTGGGGACAGGCCAGCAGGAGCCGAGGCTGCAGCGTCTGCCACCCACCGCTGCGCACAGAACTGGGGCAGCGAGTGGGCAGCGAGGCCACAGGGGTGGGGATGGCTGTGCTGGCCCCCCCCCCACCCCTCCGCAGCAGAGTGACCACAGCGAGGACAGTCAGCCTCGGAGAGCAGCGGGAGGGGCCGACTCAGAGACCGCGCTGCCAGCAGCCGCCCGAGCCATCCCGCACGCCCCGTGCTCAGCCTCGGGACCGGCCCAGGTCAGCGCAGAACCACCGCCCCCGGCACACCCAGCGCCAGCGACGGCACCCACAGAACGTCACACACTCAGTCCCCTGGCCCCGGCCCCAGCGCCAGCTACGGCGCCGACAGAACGTCACACACTCAGGACCCCTGGCCCCGGCCCCCACCCACCACCTGGCTTCTCTGGTCCATGACGGGTATGTGCCCTGGGCTCCGTTTGTGCAGAGAGAACCGGCCCCACCAGGGGACCCCCTCCAGAAGCTGGGTGCCACGTGCAGGCACTGGTCTTTTTGCTTCCTCGAAACCTGGCCAGAATGGGAGTTCACATAGCACAGAATTCGGTTTTACTCTGGAGCCCAACGGTACACCTCAGCTCACACTTGTGTGTGCGTGTGCGTGCACATGCACAAGTGTGAGTGTGTGTGCATGTGTGTGCACGCACTGCATGAGTGCATGCATGTGCACGTGTGGTCGTGTGTGCATGTGCATGCATGCATGTGTGTGTGCACAAGTGTGAGTGTGCGTGCACGTGAGTGCATGTATGTGCATGAGCACGTGCATGCGTTCATGCATGTGTGTGCATGCACTGCATGAGTGCATGCATGTGCACTGTGATCATGTGTGCATGTGCATGCAAGCATGTGTGTGCATGCGTGAGCATGTGCACGTGTGTGTGTGCGTGTGTGGTGCACGCAGTGATGAGGCCTGGGCATCCCGCACACCGTCTCTCCAGCAGGCCCATCGACTGCCCGGCGCCGGGCCTGACAGACGCATCCTGCCGGAGCCTGGCAATCTCGAGCTGCGGGGGGGAGGTGCCGCCTGCAGGCTCTGCGGGCTGAGCCAGCTCCACCCCGCAGGCGGGTGAACTCAGGCAGTCCTGGGAGCTGCGGTGGGGGCGGGGTGCTTGGGAAAGGCAGCAGAGGCGAGCATGGGGCCTCGCAGCCACTTACCACCCCCGCCGCCCTGCTAACGCCGCCTCCTCCCTGTGAGGCTGGCTGCCGGCCTCGCTGGCGGTGCGACTGATTTACCCCCAGAGGCGCGAAAGCCACTCTCCAGAGCTAACGAGAGCGCACAGTGCTTCTCCCACGGGTCTGCTTACGAACCGAGAGCTGCCAGACCCAGGCTGTCACCACACCCTCCGCTGGGCGCAACCACCGCCTGCCATGCAGAGTGGGGTGGCCCGGGCCCCACTCGCCCCCGGCGCTCGCCGCCGTGGATGCCCTGCGCGCTGGCTGGAGCCTCCGGGGTCAGCGACTGCCTGCTCAGCCCTCCAAGAGCTCTCACACGAGCCGGTGGGACAGTGTGTCCTCCGTCTACTAGAGGCCACGCCCAGAGCACAGCCTGCGGTCGAGAGCGGAGCTGCTGGTCCTGGCGGTGCTCCGGGGGTCTGGCTCTCAGCGGGTCCCTGGCAGATCCAGGTTGGGGTGATGGTGGGGGTGCCTGGGGGTGCAGCACAGCTCCTGCACCTGCGCCAGGTCCTCAGCACCCAGTGCGGGCTTGTGAGCGAGCGAGCGAGTGACGGGCACAGGGCTGGCAGGGGGCTGGTCCGCGTGGGGAGCGCCCGGCGGCGGCCTTGACCCCTGACACAGTCGGTGTCACCGGGGGCAGAGCCACCGACCCCGCCCCGCATCTGGATAAGCAGAAGCCAACACTGGTAAGGGAAACCCAGTCTCTTAAGTTCCACCTCGTGGTGAGTGCACGGTTTTATCTCAGACCTTTTCTTTGAAAAGAGATTTGCATATGTTTTTGATGGAAAGTCAATATTTAAAGATTAATAAGCCACACGGTTGTTTGCTTTGCAGAAAATGCACGTTGACAAAGCCTTTCACCAGGCTGGGGAGGCCGCACCTCCGGCTGACATTTACCCAAGGCTTGGGAGTCTGGTGGCGCCTGGCGATGGAGCCATCCTGTCCCCTGCCCCTCTCCAAGATGGGAGGCTCGCCCAGTTCTCGGGCCTCGATCCCTCGGGCACTGTTCTGTCTGCCGAATAAACCTGGCCAAGTGCAAAGCGGAGCAGGACGGGCCGAGACGCCCCTGCCCCGGCGTCCTCGGCCCACGGGGCCTCCCCGCCCTGGGGCCACCCGTAGACCTGGACCAGCACGCATCCCCTGCCCCAGGGGCGCGGGTGCGGGCCGGGCCGAGTCTCCAGGGCACACCGACGTGGAGGGGGAGTAGCTGCACCTCAGAGGAAGGCAAACCAGAGGTGACAGCCACACACCTGTGCACGTGGATGTGAGGCGCCGACCCCACAGGGATGAGCCGGCGCCCACGGGGGGAAGGTGAGCACAGCAGGTGGTGCAGGGCCCCGGAGGGCCGGGGTGCGGCGGGCCCGGCCCGTCCTGGCTTTGCAGGGTCCACACGCGGCCCCAGGAAGGCACGGTGGGAAGCAGGCCGCTCGTGGGGCTCTGAGCACAGGGACGGCCACGGCCCCCGAGTCTCACGCCCCTTTTTCCGCGTGACTCACATTCCTCCTGCCTGTTCCCTCCAACAACGAGGTTCCCCGGCACCCTGAATGACCGGGTGGCCGGCGTCCAGCGCAGCCGTGAGCGCCTCGGCCCAGCCGCGACGTCCGTTGGGTGTCGGGGTTCCGCAGCTGCTCTGTGGCTCAGCCAGCCCGCTCCTGCCCCACAGAAGCCCCCCGCTTTGTCCCTCGCCCGCCCCGCCTCCCCACCCGCGACGGGGCAGCGATGCCCCTGCTTTGGAGGGAAGAGGCCTTTCCAGGCCGGCCGTCCAGGGCTGTGCCCGCCCTGCTGGGGAGACAGGCCCGGAGGCTGGGCGGGGCCGGGACCCTGCCCCGCCACTCAGAGCCGCTCAGACCCTCGCAGGTCTGGACACGGCTTTTCTGCTGGAACGTTCTGGTTACCAATTTTCCCGGCCCACAGAAAACTAAGAGGCAGAGGCGCCGCTAGAAAACAGCACAAAGACAGAAGAAAAGGTGTTCGGGGAAAAATGTTAAAAGGTGATTTTTAAGGAGGGTCATGAGACGCCAAAATGGTGAGTCTTCGGGGTCCGCTTGCGCCCGCACCCGCGACCCCAGCAACTCAGCCCCCTGGGCACGGGAGGGGCGTCACCCTGGGCCGGTGTTCGGACAGGGTCCTATGTGCCCTAAAAGCACCACGTCACAAAGCCCGCAGCGTGTCTGCCCCTGGGCCGGTCTCCTGGGTGACCAGGCATGGCAAGGGTCCGCATGGTGCAGAGCGAACGACCCCCGGGAACGAGGCCGGGCAGCTCTGGGCCTGGTCTCCAGGCGACAGCAGGGACTCCCGCTCCCTCCTCCAGCCCCTCACCCCTCCTCACCCCTTCTTCTAGCTCAAGAGGCTGAATTATCATCCTGGGAAAGAGATGGGTCTATTTTTGGCCAAAATGAGTAGAATTAAGGCAAGGCGTTATTTGGAGGTGGAGCATAAGACCTCTGTTCTCTTTCATGTTTCCAAAAATAGGAGTCGGGAGGGCTGAGTGGTGGGAGGCTCACTCCCGTGGGAGCTCGGGTTTGTGGTTTCCGGGACCAGAGTCCCGGCCAAGATACATACCACGCACGCAGCGAGGGGACGAGGGTGGCCAGGCCCATGTGGCTCTCTCGAAAGACGCTGGGAGGGAGCCGGGGCCGACTCTGCCTCCAGCAGCCAGGGACAGTGACGGCCACAAGCTCCGGTCCTGAGCCGGGAGGAGGCCGGGCTGAGAGTTTGCTGGGGCCACACACAGGCCTCTGGACCTTCAGGAGCGCTGCTGTCCTGTGTCCCCTGCGACCTGAGCAGGGTTCCCCTGAAGGAGGCCCCGGAGCCTGGCAAGATGGCCCGGTGCCCCGCCCAGCAGGTGCCCGGGGCGGCCACACGGAGCGCTGGGCGCCTGAGGGGCCTGCTGGCCTGACCCTTGGGGCTCATACACACACACATGCATCAACACGAGTTCTGGGGAAAGCTGGGCGATGGGGGACTTATTTGTAATTCTGGAGAGAGAGAGGCCTTTCCAAGCAGGAAGCAAACCCCAGAAGCCACAAAGGAAAGACTATCGGATCGATAGATTTAATCACACAGCAAAATACCACAAACTGGGAAAAGGCATTTGTAATAAATAAGACACACGGGGACTAATTTCCTTCAATTACAAGAAACCAGTACAAATTAACGAGAAAGACAACCCAACAGGAAAAAGCAGAGGCCTGACGGGCAGGTCACACACGAGACGGTAAATCAGAGGTGACACTGTGCTCACCTCATTCCCAACATAGACACATCAGTCGGTGTCACCAGGAGACCACCAGTTCGACGTTCCAGAGTGAAAAGCTGGGTTACAGCCGGGCTGGAGGCAGTGCGGGGAGGTGCGGGGAGGTGCGGGGGCCGAACCCCGTGGAAGCTGTCTGCACCCACCCGCGGGGGCAGCGACTCCTCTGCCGTGAGGGTCCAGAATCTCCCGACTCACAAAGATCCACCCAGGTCACTGTGCGGTGACGCCCACAACTCATAACCACAAAAACAAATGGACCCGTCCAGGCGTCCAGGACTAGGGCTGGCCACGTCGCCCGTCACGGCCCCAGGCGGGACGCTGCGTGGACACTGGACGCCAGGCACGAGGAAATTCCCCAAGGAGGCAGCGGGTAGTTTCGCACAAGCAGGACTAGCGGGTACACGGCACCCCGGCCGCGGCGACGGGAGAAGCACATGCGGGCAGAGCCGGGGCGTGCGTGTGGTGGGGACCGGCGCTCCCCACCTCGCCCACTCTGTGTCTGCGTCTGACCCTGCACACGGACTATTGCTTTATGCCAACGGGGCTGCCTAGGCGGGGGGTGCGAGCTAGCCCCTGTTTTCTTCCTTCTGTCTCTTTATTAAGAAAAAAATAAAGCCTGTTAAATGAGACAAAAAATAGATGGCCTCAGCTGTCCCTAAAGTACTCCGCCAGACCGCTCCCGCCCGGTGCAGGAAACCCGTGTGCCGACTCCTGTCTCGAGGGGCCGCCGCGACGTTTCTTAAGCTTCATACAAATGGCCTTTTTTCTAGGAACAAACCAGTCTCGCGTGGCCCAGAGAAAGCGCTGGGGGAGGCGGGGAGCTGCAGTCCGCGGTGAACCGTGGCTCCAGGCGGAACGAGGCTGCAGACGGGACGTTCCCACCCGCCAGTGACAGCAGATCTCCCGCTCCCGGGAGCACAAAACCCCTCAGACCCAGGGGAGAAACAGAAGGCGGGGAGCAGGGAGGGAGGGGAGCACCTCCCGGCCAGGGGGACTCTTCGCGTCCTGCTCCTCCGTCTGCAGGGAGGGGAGGGGAGAGCCATGCTCGGGGCCACGCGCCTCCTCCCCTGCCCCCGTCCTGCCCCCGCGAGGCACAGCCGAGATCCAGGCACTCAGGCGGGAGGCTGGGGCGAGGAGAGCTGCCCTAAACCGCACCCCCTCCCCCGCTGTGCTTAGAAAGATTCGGGCGCTTAAAATACCCAGGAGCCGCCTCAGAGGCCGCGCTCCGGCTCACAGAACCACCCCACGCGCAGGGACGAGCAGGCTCAGCTGCCCTCTCCCGGACCACGTGTCCGGGCAGAGCCGGAGCGCCGGCCACGAGCGAGCTCCCGGGTCACCTTCCCGGCGCCAGGACCAGCACCTCCCAAGGGAGCAGGGCGCCCTTGCCGGAGCTCGTGGGCCGTCTCCTTCCCAGGGCCCGCCTGTGCCGCCGACCGAGCCCACGGCCTCAGGCGGCCTCGGCCGAGCCCCCAGGCGAGGAACCGAAGTGGAAAGGCACCCGGGTGACCCTGGCTGCTCTGATGAGACCAGGAGCCACCGATTTCCCTGGGTCAAGGGAGCTCACACCTTCCACTTCCCAACAAAGAGCCACCGCCACTGCGGATGCCCACCGTGCTGCACACCAGGTGCGGACACCCCAGGAGAGCAGGGGAGCCCTGGCGGCACAGGCGCGTGCAGGGGGGGATGCGGGGGGGCAGGACCAGGCTCAGGTCGAGGGTGGCACAGGCCTCCAGCCCAGGGCCCATGCCTGGTCATCTCGGCTGGCAGGTCCCGTGGTCTCAGCGACCTGCAGAGGCCTTCCGTGTGCCCAGTGCTCAGTGACACGCAGGCCCGTGGCCTCGGGGACAACTGCAAGGTGGCTAAGCTGGAGGAGAACGTGAAGAGAAAACGCTGCTGAGGCCCAAGGTTTTGAAGACCGAAAGCTGCCGCTGAGCCCGTGTCACCGGCGGCGCCGCCCTCGCGTGGGGCCAAGGGGGGCAGCGTCCTGCACCCGCCTGCAGCGCGGCCCGAGACTGGCTGAGCCGCCCGGGGTGGGGGGGAGGCGGGGCGTCCTGAGGGGCGGACACCCCGGTCCCACCGGCGCAGAGGAGGCAGGGCGGGGGAGCAGCCCGGGCTGTCCCAGGAGCTGGCGGGGCTGGGGGCAGCTGGCTTCCGTCCAGCCTGTGCTGTCTCAGACGCTGCCGTGGAGATGACCCAGGCCGCGGCAAGGCGGCGGCAGCGGCCGTCTGGCTCTGGGGGGCGGTGACTGGACGCCCACCCCGCCTCCCCCGCAGTCCCCGCCCCCCCGTCCCCCCGCAGTCCCCGCCTCCCCCGCAGTCCCCGCCTCCCCCGCAGTCCCCGCCTCCCCCGCCCCCCCCGCAGT
>JAQQSQ010002982.1:0-10025 GCA_028627145.1 Eidolon dupreanum
TTAGGTCAGGGAGAAATCTTTGTTGATGGCCATTCCTGGTTCTGTCAGTGAAGACAACCACTATCAATATCTGTGTTTTCCTTTCATTATCAATAACAGGATGTCCAAACTGTTCCGGCAAACTATTTAGCTTTTTTTTTTTCTTCTGTTGTTGTTATTTTGAACATTTCGTAGTATTTCTCTTGTTACCTTTAGTCTTAGAATTCAATCCTCAATATCTGATTAGACCCCATCTTTTTCATTTATAGGCTTTTTGTCTTAACTATTTTTGATCATTCATCCTCTCTTGAAGCTCATTTGAATAAGTTGAAAGTATGGTTAGTTTGCATGTGGAGCATAATGATGGGAGATATGACCTGTGGATGGTCATATCAAATATAAACATACAAAGCGATATTCATAAGAGGTCAGATGTGAGAGAGAGGAGGCCACCAGCACCCCCTGAACATCACAATGTGCCAGGTGTCACGCAAGCTGCTTCACAAATTGTTTCCAATAACAACTTAACATGACAAAGAAACTAACACTCAGATTACGAATCTGTCAAAAATTGTGCGATTCATAGACAGTGAGTATTCAGTTTTAAGTTGCATGTTTTTAGAACCCACTTTATCGAGCCGCCTCCCAGATGCTGTTCTTCGGCTTCTCCTGGTTTCCGGGTTCCCTTTGCCCTCAGTGCATTGAAATACATTATATTTGCCTGATGTACTGAGAGAAGAACTTGTATGATGGTAAGTGAAGTGCTTGGGTCCCTTCTTCATAATCAAGTTCAGATCACTCGTCTGAAAAGGGAGGGGTACGCAGTCCCCCCAGTGTCTTCTCAACTACAAATGTAAAGAAATACCAGTATGTTCTAGTACCTAACATGTTTCTCACCATTTACCTTTGACTTTAGCAGATAATCATGCTGTTCTTTTTGCCAACATCATAGCATTCAGATGAAAAGGACAATAATAAATGCGACAGAATTTACATCTAGGACTCACCGCAGTCTCTGCTTAGAGTGGGTAACCACTCACAAACTGTCAGGTTCTCAGCTTGTTAAAAGTTAAATTACTCAGATGATTCTCCTTTATATAGGAAAAATTCAAAAGTACTCCCTTTTATTATCCTTGGGACTAAGCCTGAGTAATCCTTAGCCTGAATAATAACTGCAGAACTGTTTGTTTTGGAATTCAGCTTAATACAACAAATATTTATTGAGTACCTACATTTGGAAGGCGCTGTGATTAACGTTTCGAAGGTAGCGATCCATTGGGAAAATTTATTTGCAGTTCTCTGATTTCCTGTTTGATCCTCTATTTCAAAGCTTCAGTATATCAACTAAGTAGCATGACAGACCGCTGTACTGAGAGTCATCTTTTATCCCTGGCAAAGTCTTAAGAGAAAAACGATCTCTCACATCCCATTTGGGAGTTCCACGGGGCACGTGCTTGCTGGTCTGTGGGGTGCGCAGTCAGTGCCTGATGCCTTGTTTTCTACCCCAAGTGCCTGCCCCATGGTGGCTGTCACAGGTGGGAAGGATCCACTGGCATCCGCCCTTGCTTGTGTTTGGGTTTCTTCTTCGACTACTTATGTGTTTTCCACGAAGCTCAGCTGCCCAGTCTCACACCTACAGGGTCAATCCTTCACTAGGTGCAGGGTAAGTGCAATTCCACATCTATTTCCAAACCGATGCCTAAACCAAGGGGTTTCCAGCCATTTGGAATAAAAAGAAAGCTGGGGGTAGACATATCGCTCGGTACTGTCTCACTTACAAATTACTCACGCAGACGCGGGGAGACTGCCTTCACAAGCTAAGGTCCAGCGCAGACCTCCTCGGCTGCCTGTCACACGCTTTTCATTCATTACATGACTCATGCTAAGGACTGCAATGAAAGGGGATCACCAGTCTTCAAAACTAGCATCTTTTTCCATCACTGCTAGATTCTTCTAAAGGGACAGTTTCTTGCTGTTGATGCAATGATGCGTTAGAAAAACGATCCCAAGTTGAACTGACTTGGGTGGTCAGGGTGGATCTGCAGGAGCCACCTGGCGCCGACTTTGCCTCAGTCTCTTGAAAGCAAGAACGGGGGAGATGAAAACCCAGTACCAACGGGATGCTCAGCAAAGCCAGCTGAAAAGGAAAAGACCTCCTTCCCACTTATTATTGCTATGCATTAGGAGCCTTGTGCAAAGACAGGTCAGGAGGCTCAGCCTTGGGTTGCAGTCCACACTTCTATGAACTCGATGATTTGTGTGTGGTGGTCATCTGTTTTCATTTTAGCTGTTTTTGTTTGTCCAAAAAAAAAGTTATCATGCCCCATCAAATACTAGAGACTCTTACGGCCTCTTTAAAAATTAATAAATAATAAGTAGAAACTCCACTCACATTATCTTCAGAGTTTCTTCAGAAATTGATAAATTTCTAGACCAAAGCCCTGAAATGTATTCAAGTTATTGGATCGAATTCAAAAAGAATAACAACAAAAAGTGAGAAATAAAAGATTAATGGAGCACCTATAACATGCCAGGGATTGTGTTGTGTGTTTGACGGACATTATCTCATATAGTCATAGATACTAGAATCGTATTAATTGCCTCTAGCTGATAAATATATAGCATGTGATTGGCTGGGAAGACTAACAATTAAATTTGTTTTACGCTAGCTCTTGGAGATAGGCCCAGGAAAGTTCGAAGGGATGAGAGAGTATAAAGGCTAATGACTCATTTCCTTATCCATTTTTTTCCCCATAAAGTCAAAGAGAGAAAAAGAGAGAAGCATAGAGCAGAGAAAAGAGAAAAAGAAATCATTTTGCCATATATTTTTAAATACTTCACAGATCAACCTATAGTGCATGAGGGAAGAGCTAGTCCTTACTCTCTTCTAGTTCTTGCCTTTGCTGACTGGTTATGTTGGATGAAAAATTTCCAAATTTTACCACATTCTATCTGTTCCTGAATTAGACGGAAACACCTTGTTTGGTTTGGGTTGGATTTTTGTTTGTTTGTTTCTTTCTTTCTTTTCTTTTTTTTTTTTTTTTTTTGTATTTATTTCCAACAGATCATGTCTTCAGATTTAGACGGTTGAATTGTTTCAATAGACTCAAAAAATATTATTATGTATTAACATTAGAAGTTTAGTAGGAAGGTTCTGCAGCAGTGACCATGTTATAGCAACTCACCAAATTGTATCTCTTCTACTGTCAGTGTTTCCAGTAATTTATGATGGCTATACTACTTTTTAAGTTAATTCTCTAGGGAATTATTTGCTAATTAAGAATTGATTCTCTTCTCTTCAGGTCATTCCAGAAAAGTACCCTCAGTATAAATGAGAGTAAAAATACTTATTTGAGGTTTTGATTTGAAGTACATTGATTATATGGATTAATTTGGGCAAAACAGACATCTTTCTAGTATTTTGTAAAATATACAAAAGAACATGGTATAGCTTTTGATTTAGGTGGGCATTTTTGCTGACTAAGTAGTTTTATAATTTTGTTATAAAGAAGATATTAAGTTTTGTTATACATAATCACACACACTTTATATATGATTTAAAATGTATCTCAATTTACAGATATATTTGAATGCATGGATAGTTGATTGCATACAGAAATGACATTGATTTGTAAATATTAATGATCCTGATAAACTGTATAAGTAGATTTTTTTAGTGAAGACATACTGTTTGTAAATAATGCCATTTGTTTCTTCTGTTTACCCCATAAATCTTTAGATTCGTTTATCTCCTTGAATTATATAACATTTTGAACATCCAGTATGACACTTTATAGAAATGACAGTGACTGGCACCTTTAAATTGTTATTGACTTTAAAGGGAACATTTTCAACGGGTTGCCATCGAGAACAATGCTTGTTAATGCTTTCTTGTACCTATCTTTATCAAAATTAAGAAAATTCCGTTTTCTTTCTGTATACTCTTTTCATTTGACAGTGGAAATCAACTTGAACTCTATATTTGTTACATTCTCTAATTTTTTAACATTATTATTTTATTGTATTTGAGTACAGTTGACCTTTGGTCCTAGGAAAATGCATACCAAAAAAAAAAAAATTAACTAGGTAACAGCTCCCAGGGAGTCTGAAAAATAGCCCTCGGGCTTGTCACCTCAATTTAGGTCCATCTTTAAGTGAGTCCCTGAAACACAGCTTTTGGCCTCTGTGTCTCAGAGGGAGCTTGGTGCATCTTTAGCTGCAGTGGGAAAGACTTGTTCAGTAGGAAAGAAAGACTGAAACCAGTCACCATGTGGTCAGACATGTATCATTAACTAAAAGGCCAACGAAGTTCATTTAAACACTGTAGTTAAAAATAATTCACTGATTATAATTTAACTACAATTTACCTGATGCTTCAAATGTATGAGTTATTATAACTCCTTTGGGGTGTATAATTTTATCTCTATTTTGAAGATTAGGAAACAAATGTTTCGTTGTATCATATGACTTTACCAATGTCACACAGGCTATGACAGAACCAACAGGAGAAAACCAACCCCATCTTTACTTGTCTTGTATTTTTTACCCTGCTATACCATCAATTTTTCCACGTGTTTGAGTCTAACTTGCAGAAAGAAAAGACCAACTGAACTCACATAAGAACTAGCCTCTAAACTGATGACTTCATCGATGTGATTTGAAAAAGTTGTCTTTCACATTTTAACGACTGTTTTAAATTCTACAAATTCTCACATCCTTCGCCATTCATCATCCAAGGCAGCTATTTAGAATCTAAACTCTCAAGAGCTACTCCTGATGTCTCTTCTGCCAAACCTGTCACTTTTTCAAGCTGAATTGTTCTCTTTCGCCCTGCGACTCAGACCCGGGAAGTGGCTTGTCACCGTCAGATGTGGAAGCAGCACTTTCTCTGTGACATCTGACTAACTGGTTCTGGGCAGGGCCCGGCCACTTTTGCAGCCCCTTCAGTCCCTCTCTGTCAAAGGCTGAGACTTGTCCAGTCCCGTCATACTCTGTGCACTGTCACCTGCTGGCCCCGTTTCTAGGCCACGTGAATTTTTCCATCTTACTGAGAGGTTCGGTCAGGTGTTAAAGATATTGCTCATCTGTAATTATTCTTCTCTTGGACTCTATTCATCTACCCACTCAATGCTAGAGATAACGAAATGAAAATGAAGAATTTTCAAAGCTCTTCATAAACTTTAAAGTCTTATATTAAAACCATAGTATCTTCATTATAACTATATATTAATCCACATTAAAGCACATTGTATAAGACTATAATGCTCTTGTATGTTGTGGTACTAAAAATATTAATATTGTTGTGGTCATATTTCTTCAAGTATAATCACATCTTTCAGAACCAGTGACTGACCATAGGTTGGGTCTCTTATCGACTCTCAGTTGTTGAACATTTTAAACTAATGTTTAACATTAGATTTTTAATGCTAGTTAACATTAAACTAAAGTTAATATTTTAATATTGCTCTCAGCTCATCATTGTTTTGATTTTGACGCCATAACATTTTTTAACGCAGTCTGTATAGAACTTCACCTTTGAATACTTTTTCATAAAGTTTTCCCCACGGACCGGCCCAGGTGAATGGGACTAGTGTGGGCGTGCTGGGAGCCACTCCCAGGCCCAAGACAGTGAAGATGCCTGGGTTTGGAACGACCACCTGCCAGCGAGAAGAAGGGACCTTGGAGCATGGACTCCTCCCACAGTGGTTCAAAGGACTGGTATGTTCGTGTGAATACAACACTTGAGAGGACTACTTCTATTTTCGCCATGTTTGATTTTTATCTTTGCGTGGCTAATTTGAGCCTAAAAGCAGTTCACTAACTGAGATGCTGGCTGGACTTTGGGGCCTATTTTCTGTACAAAGCGATTTTAAAGACGCTTTTAAGTACCAGGTTTTCATTTCAGTCAAAATATCTACACTTTTAATTCATTTTGTGTTAATTGAAGGCTCAGGAATATTTCTTTTCCAGTGCTTCATTTTGATTTCTTCATTATTAAGCAGATGCTAATGAACATTAATTCATCAATTACCATAGCAACAGAAAGAGGCTGATTGAACTGCATATTGAAAAAAATGTCCTGGCTTGTAGCTTGAACATAATTACTCACAGAAGAGTAAGCTCTGAGAATGACCTTCTAAATGGTTTACTTGGAGATCTGAGATCGTATTTTTAAAGCTGAATGTTTTACCCAAGAGCATACAAACACAGAAATAACTTCTCTCCTTGAGAAGCATCCTCCAAAACCCAGCAGGGATCAGGAAGAGATTCCAGGTAATACGGCTCAAAGCACTGAATTGCCTGCTTGAAGGCACTGATGACCAGTCAGCTAAAGAGTTGTGGCCTATATCTCAGAGAGTCTATTTAAAAGAGCAAAGGGGGTAAAAGTTCCCTAAAGATCACATACTGGCTTTGCCTTAAAATTGTAATTTTCATTCTGTGGTGCTGAAACTGTGTCAGATAGCCTATAGCAAGATATGTTCTCTGCGCTGCAAAATGATGCAAAATAAATACTTATTGTGTTTTGAGAATTAACTCATTAGTAGGGGAAACACTATACTATACACACCCGAAGGATATCTGAGTGTTCACATAGGCACAATAATGTCGATATGAAGTGTCATTCAGAGATGATGTAGCTGTACATTTTTTTCATTATCATTATTATGAAATTTCTTTTAAGTTGACTATAGGCTTTATGAGATTTGTTGGTTTAGGTGAAAAAAAAGAACTGAATGAAACTAATTATAAAAATGGCTATAATTTCATTTTGAATAACACTTTCCCTGATAAAGTATGGTTGCTTTCTCGTTTGAGAAACAAAACCAGTAAAACAGCTAATTGTATGATGAGCCTAGTTTCACAGGTAGGGATATTAAGGTTATGACAGGTCCTGTTTCTTAGCCCTCTGACAGGAAGATTTGTATGCATGGCATTTATTAGAAAGCGTGCTTGGGATCAGTACCAGTGGAAGGGAGGAAACAGAAGCAAGATAGGCAAAGGGAGAGAGAAGAAGTGAAAGAGGCAACGCTGAGCTGCGATGCATCCCCAAAGAGGGCTCCAGCAGACGCTGTGGGATATGGGGTGTCCTCGACCTGGCATGACCTCCAGCAGTCAGATCCGGCAAGGACATTGGGCTTGATCTCCCCAGCATGATGATCCCCCAAAAAAGGTGACAACAGAGGACAGCTGTGTAGTAACATTCCCAGCAATTAGGGGATAAGACCTTTATTCTCGAGAGGTAGCTGGGTGGCACAATGCAGTCTCCACCGCAGGGGTCATGGAGTTACACAAGCAGACACTGCTTACACCGAGACTTAAATCGAGCTTTAGAATCAGCAGTTCTATTCCTGTGTTACTAAACAGTTGTAACTCTATATCAGCCCTGTGTAAATTATTCTATCATTTTGTACGAATTTTCGTGCCTTCACTCTCCATTCATAGACCCGACTCAAACTGAGTTTTAAAACAGTATTCGACTGTAAGCAAAGGAGTATGTTTGCATTACAAAAATGAAGTAATGTTAGCAAGACATTTTCAGAATGCTCATCGTCTGAGCTGTCAACGTGTCGAAATACGTGAAAAAGAGGTACTGAATATGCAGCTGTCTATTTAGCTAGAGCTACATATAAAAAGAACGAGTGCTTGAAAAGTGAAGACAGCAACATTTTTGGTTTGAGGCATCTGAAAATATCATCCGGAGGTCTGAGGTTTATCAAAAAGAGACTGTGGACCTTATCGAGAGCTTTTTCAGGCTGTCGACATGGCGAATGACACTGAGGATCTTCAAAGGCTGAACCGGCTTCGCACTCCTGAGATAAATGACGCTTGGCCATCGTTTATAATTGTTAATACATTTTTAAACAGATCTGTTAATATTTTGTTGAGGGTATTTTGAATCGAAGTTCTTAAGAGATCTTGGTCTGTTGTTTTCATCTTTTGTCCTGTCTTTCTCTAGTTCTACTGTTATGAAAATATAGCCCTAGGAAAAGGAGCTGGAACGTATTTCATTCTTTTCTATTTTCTGTGAACCCTGTGATAAGATAATTTCTACTTAACAGAGAGTGAACAAGGAAGATAGAACTTCAAATAGAATGCAGCCTGGGTACTTTCTCTTGATAACCCTACTAGAAAAATATATCATCTCTTCAAATCTAGGGCTATCTATATGAATCTAAAACATTTTCATTATTATAGTAATGAATTATGATGTTACTTTCCTGTAGAACACCTTTCAAAATTGCTCATCACAGACATACAGGTTATCCAGAAGGTTATACGTGATATTCTTTGATTTATTCTATGGAGTTAACTCTAAGTTCTATTTTGCTAGAATCTGCTTTTTGTGAAAATTCAGAAATACTTTGTTTCTTCTTGCCTAGCTCCTTCCTCCTTAACTATTTCTATGAAACTCTTTTCAACTGTTTTTATTGTTGTTTTTGTTTCAATACCCTCTCTTACTACATACTGGTCCTGTCTCTCACCTGCGCAACCAAGGTCCAGTTCAGTATACTTCAAATGCCATTTTGGTTATATCTCAGGAAGAGACTAGAAGTCTTTCAGATTCTTTAGAGTGGAGGAGATAAGACCAAACATCCTGACTCTTGCTAATATTGGCCATTAGCCATAATGTACATTTGATTATGAAACATAGCCTCAATTTCTACTCATTGCATCTCTAAGTATGTTACAGAGTGGTGGAGAAGAAGTTATGAAGCTATTTGAAATGAGCAAAAGAGAAAATAATGATAGAGCAAAATAAATGAAAGAAAGAAATTAGAAGTAGACTAGAAATTAGAGCAGGAAGACTAAAACTTGAAATAACTGAGACACTGATACGGCTTCAGTGGCTGAGAAATAGTAGATGATCAATAAACATTTATTACATAAAAGACCATGAATTAGGAGAACATAGTGTTATGGAAAGAACAGGCACACAAGGCATCGTTAAGTAAGGATGGCAAATTTGGAGTCTAAAAGGATATGCAAAGTGCAAGATGAACCTTTCCAAAGATCACAGTGAGGTGCTGAGTCTTGGGATTAAAGTGGTACTAGACTCAAAAACCATAAGAGGGCAAAATGATAATTTAATCTTTGCTATGCAAAATATGATCTACAGACAACCTGAAACAGCAGACGTGGGAGCTCATTAAAAATGTAGAAACTTAGTCCTACCTCCTTCATCCCCCAAACCTACTGAATCAGAATTTATATGCGAGTAAGATCTTCATATGAGTCATACACATTAAAATTTAAGAATCACTAATAGATGATTTATATAAGAAAAGATAATGTGATGGTATCAAATTTAAAAATTCTTTGGCAAGAGCAAAACATTTATTATAAATTACTCAGCGACATGTTCAATAGTTCTGATATCCAGGCGTTAACATATTTTTTTTTAATAAAAAAAAATAAAAAAAAAAAAAAAAAACATTTGCAGAAAAAACTAATGAACAAACGAAAAGCAGGCTGGTAAGAGAGCATCCGTGGAGGACATGAGGTAGGAAGCGATGCCCCCTGTTGTCGGGTATGTCTGCCCGCTCCTGATGCAGACCCCTGGTGTCACACTACCTGCTTCACTTCTCTTGGAAGACCAACTGCAAGGTCCCTCCATTTCTCTAATCAAGACCTATTTGTGCATCTGGGTCTTGATGCTTCGGCAGCAGAAGGCCTCATTGTAGCCTGCCCTATTAGGATTTAGCAGGGGAGGCTGTGCTAGGCACTGCTGCTTGACGTCCCTTTGATCATTCCTAATCGAAAGAGAGACTTTGTGTTTATTGAGAGTGACTTTGGGTGGAAATGGGAGCACTGTCCAGACAGCAGGGATCTGGGGGCCAAGCCACTTTGGGTAATTTTCTCTCTATGATTATGCAGAGCCAGTCCACATGTGGTTTTCTGTCACCTTGCAAGTTGTTATCTGTTAAGCAGGACATCCTTTGATAAGCCGTACTCATTTTGTCACAGATTATTTCAAATTTCTCAGCTCATGTAGAGAAGTTACATGATTTTTGACACAAGAAAAAATGAGGCACTTTCCTCTGGAG
>JAQQSQ010002983.1:0-10022 GCA_028627145.1 Eidolon dupreanum
GAATAAAAAAAGAATACACACTCTACAGTTAACATTTATATAAAATTCCAAACAAGGAAAACTCATCTGTGGTGTTAGTAATCAGGTGAGTGACCGGAAGGAGGCGCAGGTAGGGCCTAGGGTGCTAATAATGTTTCTTAATCTAGTTGCTGGTTATACCCATATGTTCTGTTTGTGAAAAATTACTGAGCTTAACAGTTATGGTTAATGGATTCCCATTTATCTATGCTAAATTTCAATTAAACTTTAAAAAAATCATATTGAGGGCATGTCAGCCATATTCTTCGTCTAGTCTATTTGTTTCTGCTTGGGAGTTAAGGTTCACTGCGGTGTCTAGGTGGTTCTGTGGTCATACTCTGGCTTCATTAATGAAATCTGTCCATTGCTCTCTTCCTCTAAGCACTGATGTTGTGACTTCTCTTAGGAAGTGGCTGATGAAGAAATTGCTGCCCTTCCCCGGGACAGCTGTCCCGTTAGGATCAGAAATCGGTGTGTGATGACATCCCGTCCACGTGGTGTGAAGCGGCGCTGGAGGCTCAGTCGTATCGTCTTCCGGCACTTAGCCGACCATGGACAGCTGTCTGGGGTCCAGCGAGCAATGTGGTGATCAGCTCCAGAACCTGCTGAGCTTGCGGGGAAACCAGTTCTGACAGAGACTCTTCTAGTAGACCAAAACCTAGTTTTAATAGGGTTCCAGTATAGGGATCTAGTCTACCAGATGTCTATAGTTTTGAACTCAAACTTTCAATGAAATTTGGATGTTTCATCCTGTCAGTGAATTCTCTTCTGTTGGACTTGAACATACTGTTCCCATGCATGGAGCAGAGTAGAGTAATAAAAAATATTTTCTGTGAAAATATGCTCTGTATGCTTGCTTTTTCCTTCAAGTTTAATCTTTTAGCAACATATAAGGGTTCCTGTTTTTAATGCCGTTATTTTGTAAAGCAGACTCATTGACACGGAGCTCATCTATGGCAGCGTGTGATGCTGGGCCGGCTTCCCGGACCCACACAATTAACTTTACTTAGTTCATTGTTGGAAAGGAGAGCTGATGTCTGGATTCCCTGATGCTCCACTTCTTTGTGCGATGGCTGAACAAAAGGCAGAACATTAAGTATTTTGTTCCATCTTCAAGGGCTCTTAGCACAAAGCCCCTGAAAACATCTATCCTAAGAGGAAGTTTTGTTAGAATAGTATTTATTCTCTAGTCATGTTTATTTCACACATAGCAGAAATAGGTAAAGGTACCAAAGAGTGGTTCTGTGCAATAGTGTGATCAACCCAGTGACAAAAATGGGCACTACTCAACATCAGCTAAGCAGTCCTGGAGCTGACACTTGCACTTAGGTCAGGAGGCAAAGCGTGAAGAGAGTCTTTGCAGAGAAAACAGTGGAAGCAAAGGTGTAAGGGCATCAAACAGTGAAACTTAGTCACTTCAAAATTATCAAATATGAAGCGCAAGACAAGGGCCGTATCATAGGAGATGTCATGTCTGTGAAGGAGTTAAGACAAACATCAGCCATTGGATAAGTGACAGCTGTGGGTAGATGGCCATGAGAGAAAAGCTACAAGCAGGGTAACCAGTTAAGAGGACAAGGGCCTGAACTAGGGTAGTGACCACGAGGAGACAAGAGGACAGACTTTAAAAGTATCATTCAAGAAAGGGAACGGTGAGCCCGAGAGATGCTCGCATCCAAGGTAAAAAGGGGTCTTTGAGCTCCTGGTGAGGGTGACTAGATATATGGTAGAAGGCACTTCCAAGATAGGAAATATGGGCTGGGGGGAGGACAACAGGTTTAGGGGAAACAAAACATCAAGTTCAGGTTTCAGTCGTGCATGTTGGAGATGCCTGTCACCTCAACAGAGAAAAAATCTAGTGCACAGCTGCATAGCAGTCAGGAACTCCAGTGGAGGGGAAGTTGTTACAGGGAATGACGACGACATACTTTGGATTAGCATTTCCAAAATTTCTATTAGTTTACGAACTGGAATGCTCTAGCTAGTCCCAACTAGAAACTAGTGTTAAACTATAACTAGAAGAACGCATGTGCTGATTTCCGCCATGTCACTGACAGAACACCCCCTTTTGTCCATTTGAAGCAGGGTCTGGGCATGATCCATGATCGGGTTGCTATGTCTCTCACTCCTCTCATGTCATTCATTTGGTGGAGCCAGGTCATTTGTCCTATAGAATGCCCAACGTTTGGCTGTTTGCTTCTTTGTGCATCCTTTAACTTATTTTTCTATCCCTATGAACTGGGTATTACATCCCAAGACTTGACCAGACTTAGGTCCAATTTTCTAGGAATGAATTTTCACGAGTGTGCTGTGTACTGTCACACCACATCAGAAGGCACAGATCTGTTCGTCCAACTTTTACTGATCATTGATCAGTGGGCTCAGCCTGATCCTGCATTTATTAACTTGTCATCGTCATAAAGGATTGTAACATGTCTAAATGCCATTGTTTTTCCGCATTAGCTGTAATTTTTCTGTAAGGAATTTGCCCTTATCAACAGTTTCTCGGAAATGTTTCTTACAATAAAAACCAGATAAACACATGATTTCCTACCAATTTTCAGAGGAAATGAGTTGGTGCTCTAGCAATTTCCAAAGGGAACAAATGATCGTTTACTATCAGTATGAACATACAGATTTCCTATTATGCCACAATACACTCCAGACATTATTTTGATAGTCAAACTAATCCTCCCTGTTGTGTCCTTTGTTTTGTTGACAGGACAGAGGACATCTGATCTTCCCTCAGTTTCTGCCATAAGATGACCTTAGCTTCCCTCGTATGTTTTCTGCCTCGGACCTTTTTTCGAGTCCCTGGTCCTTTAGTAGGAAATGGTGTGGAGAGACCACATCTGAGCACTGAGGGTACTGCTCATCACTACAGAATTCTGAATTGTCACTGCTTTTAGCTTTTCAGACCTTTTAGTGAGACTTGGTAAGAAATGTCTACCTTTTTCAAGATAAAAAATATAAGTTTATATTCTTAGCTCCTAATGACATCAACCTAATTAACTTTATCGTGTAACACATATAAAATAGCTTCAATACACTGAGATTTTACCAATGGTAGTGACTGCAGTGTAAGATTTCTATAGTTTTTTGTCCTTAGACTCACCTCACTAGCGACGGACAGTCAAAATACCATCTTCTAAAGTCACCTGAAATTAACTAATGTTTTTAACAACTTGTTATGTTAGGTCTGTTTTCAAATTTTAGGCTTATCTTTTATCTTTTAAATTTTAGATGGTTCTTAAGTAAAAAGTAAAGAAAAAGATACATTCACAGAAACATTGCTTCCATACTGCCTCTTTCCTCTCCCATTTGGCAACCATTATTAGTTCTGGGTTTACTTTTCCAGTTTGTTTGAAATAGATGCAAATACACATACATGTGTACCTGCATTTCCACCCTTGTAACACTAAGGTCGTCAAGTGCACCATGAACCACATTCTGCCCTTTGCTTTTCCATTTACTACATCTTGGTGGTCTTTTGACACCAGTATACAAAATAATCTTTTCTTTTTGTGACTGTAAGTACTTGTACCATAGATTATTCAGCTAGTGCCCTATTAATCGACATTTGGATGTTTCCAATCTTTTGCATATACCATTCCAAATTTTTGCCAGTGATATCTTTGGGGAAAGAGGATAGAACTATGAGTCAGAGGATAAATGCACATGTAACTGTGATAGAGATTACCAACTACCTTTCAAGTTTTAACTTTCTCAACCTTTTCATTCTATTCCTGTATGTTTTTCCCTATACTCTCAACAATCACTATGTCAAAATTTGGAGTTTTTCCAATAAAAGGTAAAAAAGTGTTTCTTTTCTAAAAAAGGTGAACATCTTGTTAAAGTTCATTTATATTTCTATTTCTGTGAATTGTTCAAAATTTTGAAATCCTCTCCATGTGTCATGTTTTTGGTTATTTACATGGAGTTTTGCCATGTAAACATTAGTTAAGATTACCAATATTTAGCCTTATTATTTGTAGATTTTGAGATAAGTCTAGTTTTCACATACTCTTAGGTTATAATAGAGTTCTATCTACGTCTTCTAGTGCTCATGCCATCATTTTTACATTTAGGCCTCTGTTTGGAATGTACCCAAGTGGTTATTTTTAGTTATCTCAATACATCAATAAAAGCCAATCTCTCCCCCCGCAGTTTTGAAATGCTATTGCAGGCATACCTTGGGAGATATCGCGGGCTCAGTTCCAGACCACATAATAAAGCGAGTGTTGCAATAAAGCGAATGGCAATCTTATTGTTGGTGGAGGGTCTTGCCTTCAATTTGTAAAAAAACACACCTGTGAAGCGCAATAAAGCGAAGCACAATAAAACTTCCGTGTGCCTTGGGTCTTCTATTCTGTCCTACTGGCCTGTTTATTCATATGCCAACATCACAGCTTTAATTACAGAGGTTTAATGATGTGTTCAGTGTTTAGTTAACAGCTATCCTATATAGGCTGTTTCTTTAGGTTAATTTTAAATGCTACCTACCAAATTTTATTCTACCACTTTAACCAAATTCTCTGATCAACTATAGTAGCTTGGGTTAATCCTCTTGGATTTTTCCTCTATGTGTTAAATTGCTTTCTCTTATCTAAGTTGCACTGGTGAATATCTCTAATAAATGTAGTAATAGTAATGAGATCATAGGGGAAGTAATCCCCTCTAAAATAGATAATTCGCCCCCTTAACGCCTAACTTTTCCTGGATAGATAGTAAAGCTATTCTACTGAATAAAAACCTAACTTTACTGAACACAGGAATAGATGGATTTTCACATTTGTTTTTGGTTTATGGTTATTGCTTTTGTAAGCTATCTGATCTATGGCAAAACTTACTAATTAGTACTAGACAAAGATGTCTACTCTTGTCAAAATTAGGTTTTGTTTCAGTTTACTCCTAAACAAATATAGTTAAACCTAGAGAAAAACATTTGTGATTTGAGTGTTAGGGCATTGTATATGCTTTACTTAAACTGTTAACAGAAAAGAGATCAACCTCTCTATAGCAACCTTGAAGCAAAGATACGAATTTGCATTTTATGTAAAAATTCAGGTTTTATTTTTTACTTATTCTTACATTGGTGAGAACTGATGTTAGGAACTTAAAAACACGCAATAATTTTTGTTAACGTTTAGCTGAACAAAAATACACAGTGTGGCATTTTCATTAGGTATGACTTGCTTCTTTACATTTCACAGAGTATGCTATATTATCCCTTCTTGAACAAAATCACCAGTTTACTAAGGAAACCATCTTTGGAGGAAGTGTTTAATAAGCATATTTTATTTAAATAAATCTTCCGGTAGGAAATGGAGAATTCACTGCCTTCACCTAGAAGGAGGTTCTGTTAAGATAACTGTTAAACTTATCTGTGTAGCTCACCAACATGTCCTTACTGGAAACATCAATATTTCCACATCACAGTTCCCAAAAGGACTTTAAAGGCTCAAAATTCTGTATCTCCTTTGGCTTGCTTCTCTCTTGATTCTACCCAGGCTTTATTGATGGTTCGCTTCATGTCATCATCTCCATCCTCATAAATTTTCTTTAGAACATTCATCAATCCCTCACTAGGATCTGTTTCAGTATCATAGGAAGGCTTTCTATTAAAAAGAAAACACAATAATTGAGAAATATATCTCTATAAATGGAGAAATATGTGTCTACATAAATGTTCCTATTTACTGACAAATTTTATATGCATGACTACTAAGCATGGAAAAACACAAATCAGGTTCACGTCAATGGAAAGTGAAGGAGTGGAGATAAGGGAAAGATATAGAGTATCAAAAGATATTCACATTTAAAATAGCATGCACACATTCATCATAAGGAAAACAACAGACATCCTTACTTAGCATATGAAAGAGTGGTCATCAAAATGGTTAGGGGTTGCAGTGGGATTTTAAGAGATTTTTAGCAGAAAAGTAAGTAAATAAGCATTTACTTTTCTGAACTGTCTTAATTTAAGAGTATGTTTCCCCATATTATACGAAAAAATACCCTGAAATAAAAAACACTAATATATATTACACATGGACACACCTTAGAGTTCATGTATTTTTTTAATGACAAAAGCCCTCCTCTTAAGCCTGAGGTATATAGATCTGTGCCTGATCCTTAATGTAGTCAATATTGCTAGTTCAATCAATGTCCAAACTGGGGCAATTGGCTTTACATTTAATTCTTCACTCACCTCATTTATTAAGTGCCAGGTTATATACCGGGTACTGGGGATATATGGCTAGAGGAAGACAGGGTCCTGTACTCAGGTAATTATTTTAGATTTAAAATCAATTCCATAGACAATGCTTAACTCTAGCCAACCGTATCTCAAATGCATGCTGACTACAGGACGAGGAGTTAAGAGAAAAGGCGGGTGGTAACTGACTCAACGTAGCACATTACCGCTGCAGAAAATTTCAAGTAAAGGAACGTGCGACCTAGAATTGAAGCAGTTTTGAATAAAGCTTTGTACGGTAACCATTATTAAGTGGGATAAAAACATAATATCTTTCCACTTTATAGCAGTGACAATGAAACTCTGTAATGACATTATCAGAAATTTCTTTGGAATTCAAAAACCAAATATGGACCTTTCTGAAACCACTGAAATGGAATCTCTGGGAATGGACACAGCATCTCCAGAGAAGCAGCACTGGCCCAGGGTTAACCAGTATGAAAGAGCCAACCAAAGCTAGTGACCTCCTGACAAAGCAAGTTGCTGGACACTTCAGGCAGGCTGAGATGGCTGGAAGCAGATGGTAAGATAATCAGTTTAGCAGTGGACATTAAGAGGTAAATGGTCAAATTACAGAGTATACAACTGTTATCCATAAAGACAAATTATCAAACATCTATAATCCCAGCAAAGAATACATTAAATTTCTTTAAGAAATGAAAGTGGACTCACTCTTTCTCTTTGCATTCTTTTTCAACCTGAGTCAGATAGTCCCACCGTGTGTTTTCTACTTTCTTTCTACATAAGATAATCACCGTATCTGTCTTGACCTGGAAGAAAAGCAGGAAAACAAATACAACTTAGATCACATGGAAATAAGTGTGACTATTAAAAAAAAAAAAAAACAATTATTTACTCACTGAACTGAGTTACTATTATGCATAGGACTTGTTTTAAATGCTGATAATAGCTTTACAAATAGGCCACAGTCTGAACACTCAGGGAGGAGAAAAGCCACAACAGGTACACTACAATACCTCCCATAGTAAGTGCTCTCAAGACAAAGTGGGTGCTAATGGAGCTGGAGAAGGAACTTCATTAGAAGGCCTCTCAGAGGTACACTCTGAGCAGTGGTCCACGATCCAGGAGAAAAAGGCCTTCGAGGTAGTTGGCACAGCAAAGAGAAAGGCTCCAAGATGGAATGTGTTTGAAAAAAAGGAAAAATGGCTGGATGAAGGATAGAGTAATATAATAAGAGGAGTAAGACAGGCAGAAAATCCAGTCATATAAGGCAGTATCAGTAATGAGTCTAGAAGGTGAGAAAGAAAGAACAAGAATATACAACTCTTTCAACAGGGATCCATGGAACTCCTAGGAGTCTTCTGAGTAACCCTTTAACCGTGCAATCAGTGGATGAAAAGGGAGCAATGAGATACAAGCTAATCAGTAAATTATATTCTAAGACCACCTTTAAGCTTCTACATAATTTTATGTAAACATAGATGGCAGAATGGCATGTTTCTATACCATATGCATTAAACCTCATTTAAATTAGGAAGAGATATTTGAATTACTGAAAAGTATGAATTGTAGTTTTTAAAATAAACTTATTTTTTACAGCTTCACTAACTCCAACTAGGCTAAGTACTTAAATCCTTTCATGTAGCAAAAACACAGTGTCTAATAGCATCACTTCAATTTTGTGAAATAAATTATTATTCCCATTGTACAAATGAGGAAACTGAGACATAGAGTTATTAAGTGAGCTGCCAAAAGGTCACAACCAGTAAGTGGCAAAACTGGCATTAAAACTCATCTCACTTTTAACCATTTTAAAAGCTTATTCCCCTACTGATTTTAATGCAATATTCTTCTAGAGCAGAAAGTGGCAAAACTTTTTCTTTAAAGGGCCAGATAATATTTTAGGCATTGGGGGCCACTTGATCTATTGCAGCTACTTAATTCTGCCATTGTAGCACAAAAGCAGCCACAAAGAACACACACATAAATGAGCATGGCTATGTTCAAATAAAACTTTATTTACAAAATAAGCAACAGGCTGTAGATTTGCTAATCCCTGTTATAGAGGATAAATTCTAGTTCATCTCAATTTTAAATTGTCCAGATTCAATTTAATGAGGTTCCACAATATGACCAAAAAAAAAAAGCAAACTTACTTTTTTCGAACTGCCTTCCACAGAGATGGGTTTCAAGAGATTATTCACAATCATGGAGTAGCTCTTCCCATTTAGATTCTTTACCAAAAGATCAAATGACCTATAACACATTAGCAAATATATTAACTTTTCTGCTCTCTAGTTCTTATGGGAAAAAGCCACCAGTTTTTTTTTTTAGGATGAGCATTTGTCCATCCCAGATACTAAGAATCACCTCTTCGAAGTGTGAGTAAAGGGTAATTCTAAATTTAAGCAGAATATTAGAATCTGTGAAGAAAAGAGCCCGTAACAAAGCAATCTCTAACTTAATGATCACTGCCTTCCCCATAGCAAGAACTCACCTCTCTGTGAAATGCACCTGCACATTCTCGGTGGGGACCTGATGAACTCCAGTTAAGGTAATATAGATTTTCACAAACTTATCTGATTGGTCCCATCCTAGCAACAGAAACAAAAAATGGGACATAAGTCTGATACTACCTCTAGAACAGCAAATGCATATGGCTCATGATATAACTCAGTAAAATGAAAATCCAGTAATAGAAACATGACAAAGTTAAAATATAAGAAATTTTTTCTAGATGGAGTAATTGAGCTTCAAAGCAGTTATCTATCCAAAGTTAGGCATCTAGCTAGTGAGAGAACTTGGATTCAAATCCAGTTTTTGTAAACACAAAGCCCACGTTCTTTTTATTTCTTAGAATAAGGAATATGACTGTTAGATACTTCTTCAGTTACACTTCATTTCCCCTTTTTGTGGAAATACTTTTGTTCTATACCTGAATATTTAGTAATCTTCCACTAACCTGGATTAAATACTGGTATTGCCTAATTCCATAATCATTTCTACTTCTCTAAGCAGTTCAACAAACACAACCAATCCTAGCTTCCATTTGCTTTTCAGACAAAGTAGAATATAAAAAGTCCAATTCATTCACATCTGCTAATTTGACTAACCTCCCAATATCTACTAAATACCATTTCAGTATATATTATCAAACTATTTAGTCTCTAACCTAGATGAATCTTGTCAACACATAAAAAGCACACTGTATAAAAACATATATATTTATTGTATATACATATCCCTGACACTTCCTTAATCTTACAGAATAAAATGTAGTGTTAATCCAAAAATAAAAGCCTACAGAGTTCTGTAGAACTTTATCTAGTTTCTTCTCATTCATTCAATCCATCCTTCACTTTGCTAAGTTTCTCCCTAAACACAAATCTAGGTTCCTGGTTGCTATGCCATAATCCTACGACCTTCAGACCAGTTTCCTGTATCAACTAAGTACACAGCATAACTCCTATAGGATTACAGTATATCTAGTATACCTCTTAACCATGACACACACATTGCTTTTCAAAATACATGCCTTTCAGGTCTCTATTCGCGTCCTTTACTCATGTGATTCCTTTCCTTTTTTCACACCTGGTGAACGAACTCACCTTTCAAACTTAAATATCTCTTCTAATTCTCCCTGTTCCTCACCTCTAAAATTACTTTATCAGGTACATTCCCGTAATACTCATAAATCTCTTTTCAGTTCGGTTAAGCACATATGTATTAAGTACTAACTATGTGCTAGATATTGTGAGCAAAATGAAATGTAAGACTGTCCTGCCCT
>JAQQSQ010002984.1:0-10022 GCA_028627145.1 Eidolon dupreanum
GATATGCCCCATTTAAATAGATAAAGCAGTTCCTGATAGATTAAATGACTTGACCATACACCTTGTCATGTAAGTTGTCATGGTGAAAGGTAGGACTACAATTCCAGTCTCCCGGCTCTCATTGTTGCATGTCAGTGCAGGCTGGTCATTCATTTATTCCTCATTCAACGCACGACACACACATTGGTCCTGTGTGAGGGGCTGGTTCAGGTAAAGGCCCATCTCTGACCCTCCTATCCCTTCTGCTTCACCTAAGGCTGCTCAGAACTGGTTTAGCCAACACTAGTGGCCAGCCAGCTAGTAGAAGCCACAGAATCACGCTCAATAAGTCTCGCTTCAACTTCTCTCTCCTATCGTATTATTGGTCCAAAGGAGCTTATGGGAGTGAACTCACTAGTCTTGGTGTAGCTCTCAAAGCTTGATAATTTTCCACAAAATCATTTGAGAAGAAAATATAAATATTATAAAAAAGGGAGAAAGTGCAGATGTGCTGAGCTCTTTACCAACAGTCGTAGAAAGCCTACTGTGTTTACATGTGCCTGTGAACAGCATTGGGCATCTGTGTGTCCCGTGGGCCTGTCCTGTTCTCCAAGAGCTCATTTCCGTCACCTCTGATACATTTAATGCTTAGTAGAGACTTGTAAGCAACCAAGAAGCCTGAGCTGTGTTAGTGGGGCGCTCACCTTGTAAGGAAAATTGCCCGAGGCCATCTCGCCAAAGAAATACAATGTCTACTGTTACCAGACCCCCTGAGTTATGAGAAGTTAAAGCTTACTGAAGTTCTATGGTTACTACTTAATTATAGGCTCCCGTTAGTGAATGTTAGAACTGATGATGGTGTTTAGCAAAGCATTACCAGGACTTGTGTGATGTTCTGGGTTTGGCTTTGCAGCTGTGGATATGTATAAAGTGAATTCGTTTTCATAGCCATCTTAGGTTTCCTCATTTCTGGCTTCTGTTTTGAAGAAGTGGTTTTTCAAACTAGGACATGGAGAGAGAAGGAGGAACCCAGTGTTCGTTCTGGTTTTTTTCCTGGCAAACGAATTTATTTTAAAATCTGCACTCCTTTCCTCTTTGTTTACGACGTCTGAATGTGACTTGGACTGACTTGTAGCCACTTCGGGACATGGACTGTGGAGGAAAACCCGAGTCCAGGGTTGGGGGTGTCTTAGCCATAGATGCTGCCTGTACATAGCACCTGGCTTTCTTCAAGCCAGGTCTCAGCCCGAAGTGACATCTGAAGTGTCAAACTCTGCCGAGATGCAGATCGTGGCGGGGTGGAGGTGAAGGGCCTTTATATGATTAGAAGCAAAAGAGTTCTTAGGAAACTTGGCAGTTCAGCAGCCGAGGGTTTGTCTCTCCATCAGGGACCTGTGTCCTTTTCAGCTATTTCTGTCCAAGTTGGCAAGTTCTGTGAATGGGGTCCAGTACGGGCTGGCGTTGTGCCATGTCTGTGTTCTCTGCTACTTTTGCAGCCATGTTGTGTTGGGTGGCACCCTGGCCTGAAACCAGCCGTGAGCGAATGGTCTTAAGTGGCCAAAGATGAAGAGGTCTTTGGAGTTGGATGACGGCAGGTGTTTCCCATCACCCTTCGGAGGACTCCTCTGATGAGGGGAGAGTTTTTATTTCTGTCCGCACTCAGACATAATGAGGCTTCGTCCGCGTGGAGGTGGAGCATCTTGTGAACACAAGTATTGCTGTGCTTTTGTTCATCTCTAGAAGGCCTGACTGACGCTTTGGACTGCCCCGCTCCGTAAACCACTTACTAAGTTGCAGGTTTCTGGTTTGTGCATTGATTTCTACGATCCTGGCTCTTCCTCATCTGAGACGTGAAGGGGCCGGAGAAAGCATTTCCAGGACTCTGCTTCGTCACCAGCCGCATCGCCATCTCGTTGACTTTGTCCGAGCCTGCTGATGTCGGGGCCTCTCTCTACCAGGCACTTTCTCAGCATCTCACTCATCACTGCATTTCTCTGGAACGGATTCCTTCCCAAATCACTGAAAGGGATACAGGGCTCAGACAGGCTGAGGAATTCGTCAGCAGAGCTGAGGTGCGACCCAGTCCGACTCCAGTGCACTAACTCTTCGGACTGACTGCACCACGTTGTCACCTACGCGTCATAATTCTGTACTCATTGCCACTTTTCCCTGGGGAGAGATGAGTAATTGGAGAACAAAAGTGAATTTTGTATCTGCTTTCTGAGAATCAGAAGCAGTCTAGAATAACTGCTTTGCTAACTGTAAGATTGAAGTACCAATCTCTGAAAGTGATGATATAAGAGCATTATTAGAGAAATGAAACATGATAGAATTTTTTTAATCTCAGAATTTTTCAGACCACAAGTTTCCTGGAAGAAATTGTGCATTTTCTTTTTCTGAGCATGTCATAAAAGCTGGGTCTAGGAATTGTCTTTTGGTGGCTGATGGACAAGTTACCTTCGATTGCTTTAATATCCTTGCTTTGTAGGAAAAGAGGCATCTATTTCTCATTTGCTGTTATATTTAGGTCTTCAGGGGTGGGATCTTGTGAATTTGCTATTATAGTAGAGCGAAATCTATCTATAGAGACACTCCAATTCAATGTGGTGTAAATCCACGTCCGTAAAAAAAGAAAGCAATTGCTACGTTTGGAAGCCAAGTTATAAAAAGAAAGTGAAATCATAGGAAAGCCAAGACAGGACTTCATGTTACTAAGCAGATGGCCCTAACTTTCCTTCCCGTTGGTGCCCTGCGGTAGCAGAGTAGGGAATGCAGATGTTTCAAGATCAGGATCCTCGGTGTTTGTAAGTGGCTGAACTTGGGAGATCTTCTCTGTAAACACTCATCCTATGGAGAGGGAGACAACTCTGGAAGGATGCAGTCCTCAGACACTCAGCCTGTACTTTGTTCAATGTCATTTTAGTTACTGTCGTAGGCGGTAAGTAAGCCTCTTCTGGCAGTTCTGAGAACTGGGAACATCCGACATTAACTGGTCTGTATGTTTCTCAGTAATCCCATCTCAGAAATATAATAGACTTCTTTTACAGTTCTTTCTTGCCCAGAGGTGCTTTGCAGCCCTGCGGGAACCCCGATAATGATAGGGTGGGTTTCTGTGTGGAAACATAAAACAGCTTATATCTAGGCATGCAGCTTGTTCTTCTGAAAATGCCACATGGCTTTGGTGAGGTGTTAGGTGCTAGATAATAAAGAACTTAGAGGAATATTTTAAGACCTGGGTAAGCTGTCACATCAGAAAATGCTAAACAGTATCCCCTTAGGGACACGTTCAGCATTTCAGATGATAAAAATCTTTCTTTATTCCTCAGAGAATAACAAATGATCTCGCCATCAGTTCTGACAATGTTTTCCCTAAGTTCTTCCCACGGTTCCCATGAAGAGTCCCCCTTTTGCCATGGAAGAATCGTTTTGAATTGTTTCTCACTTTTTTCCCTCTCGAGGTGGCGGGGGGGAGGGGATCGGGTAGAGTGTTTTAATGCTAAGCAGTTACCTTTCTTTGCAGAATTCACTGCGATTAACCGTCAGACCCCTTACACAACACCGAGGAGGGACGGGAAGTGTTTTTTGCAAACAGGCTGCTTGCTAAGGCTGCATGAGTGTGAGCAGGCGCTGGCAGGCTCTGACGGGCTGACACACGCATGACTCAGATGGCAGCCTGTGTGGCCCTCGGCCCTGGTGCCAGGCCCTAGAAGTGCAGGGGTAGAAGTGCCTCAGCTCTGCCATGAGAACTGGAAAGTTAAAACATACGGCTGTGATTCTGGCTTGGTTCGAGTGTGGGCTCACCCGTGGTAGGGGATTTGGTGAGAGAGTGTGAGCCGCTCACACACACACTTGGCTTTGGCACCGTCTGTGGTTGAGGAGAGACTCGGGTACAGCGGTGAAGCCTATGGCAGAGCGATGGGTGGGGAAGGAACAAGCACCTGGCCGCTCTAACATTAGTTGTCATTGCCCCCACCTTCTCTCGGCTTGCTTGAAATGACACCTTTATCATATTCTAAATCTCCAGATAACTTGTATCTATTTCTGGATATTTCTGTTTAGCAGCAAACTATTAAAATTACTATAATTTTGTAGAATATATTGCCATCCAGTAGGGCGAATACTCTCTTGTTTCCCTCCCCCCCCTCAAAATATTTTTTCTTGGCTATTCTCTACAAAGTTATTCTTGCAGATGAACTGTAGAATCAGCTGGTCCCATTGTTTTCAAAACCTATTCGGGATTGCACTGAATATGCAGTTAAGTAAGGAGACTTGACCTATCAATTTAAATCTTCCTGCCAAGGAACATAAGAATGTTTCAGAATTTTTTGCGTCTTCTTTATGCCCTTTAATAAAATTTTTCATTCTAAATATAGACATTACACATTATTTTTTTTTTCCTAAATACTTAGCATTTATTTGCTGGTGATGAAAAAGGATTCTTTTCCCTCAATTTTTAGTCTGTTATTTCTAATATGTAGAATCCTACTGATTTTGTATATTTATTATGGAACTTGCTTAAAAATTCTAACAAATTTTCAGTTGGCTATCTTATATTTTCTAAGTTGATGTCATATCAAAGTAGGGGCAATATTCACTCATTTTTTGATTATTAGGGTTCATGAAATTAATTGATAAGTGTTCTATACCTTTCTACACTCAGGGCCGATATATAACGTCAACATTTGCTGTTCTTTGTAAATTTCATGGTTTCACCCAGAGAGACCAGTGGGCTCGCAATGATTTTTATATTACTTTATGATAACTTTCTGAAATTGCAGTTTGAGATAGAAAGACGAGTGACAGTGGCAGCTGGAGAGAGAGGGGAAAGGTTCAGGGTGGGAAGAGAGGCTGGTCCCGATCAGGAGAGAGAAGCTGAACATTTTGGAAAGAGATAAACTTGTAACATGTTTCTAAAAAGCCTTGGGAGATTGCCCTAATACACAGGTGAAGGGATTCTCCAGAGATAAGAAGTCACCCTCCCCCACCCCTGCTCCCACCCTCCCCCCACCACCCCCACTGGTGCAGAAACTTCTTCTAATGTCCTTAATCCACTTTGCATAGAGGGAGAAGTCCCTTTTATTCCTCAGCTACCTCACAGCCAAGTTGCAATAACTCTTACTAACTTTTTTTTTCCCCTAGAAAACAAGGAAGTGCCTTAGGTTGTTAATGTTAAACCGGAACTGATAAGACCTTGATTTTAGAAGTCTCATGGTGGCTGCACACACCTTGTTACTGTGATCCTCCGAAGAGATGAAGGTTGAGTAGAAAGGCTAAGGACTCGACCATGGCTAGCGTATGAAGGCGTTAGCTTATCTCTGCTTTTATGTCACTTCCAAATCACCCCACTGCTGGGGCGGGGGGTGTTTGCCTAGGCATTCTGGGAATATGCTACTGGGAATATGGCCCATCCATGATTACACTGGATTCCCCCATGTAATCGTGGGAAAATGTGTTAATTTCCTCTAACTTCTGTGAAATAATACTAATTTGTAATCATGAAGAAAGTTGTTTTTCTTTAAGGGTGGGCACTAGATTTTGGATTCTGCTGTTTACTCTGTTTGGTAAGTGTGACCCCGAGCTCATGGATGGCTCAACCAGGGTGATTGTGTGGTTCCAGATAATGAGATTAAATCTCTCATTTTAGAGAGTTTACTGTGTTGAGATTTAGATCTGTGCTGTCTTGTTAGAAGACCTGAGAAATGATAAGTCCAGAAGTCTCTGGTGTGGTGATGATATCTGATAGACTGCCGTAAGATTTACTAATTTGAGAATCCATTTGTGGTTTTGGTAAAATGAGTTTCCATATGGGTCTTTGTCCTCTCCAACTGTTATTTCCCTTTGTCATCTGTGGCTAAGAATTTTTATGAAATCTACACAATTGGTGTTTACGGGACAGCGTCTACGATATTTAACCCTTTGACAGGGTACTGAAAATCCCAATGTAAAAATATGCATTCCTAAATATTTCTTATTAAGTTAGCTGATTAAAGGTGTTACTTAATTGTCCTGTCAATTTCTTTGTTTTTAAAAGGCTATACATACCTATATACATCTCAGGTACATATTAGAATTCATCAAGTCTAATCCAAGAGAGTCTTTTTAAATGATTCAGTCACCATTGCTGATATTTTATATATTTTTTTCTATAATTTATCTCCAGTTTTTTAATTAGTTGTCTCAAATTACAAAAGAGTTTGTTTCTGAAAATGAAGGGGTGGTTCATCTGAATATTATTGTGCCTCTCTGGCTTTTTAAAACTAAATAAACCACAGAGCTTACGTGTGTGTGTGTGTGTGTGTGTGTGTGTGTGTGTGTGTGTGTATGTGTATGAGGAACTAAATGTGTTAGAGATTTCTGGGTTGTAGACTTAAGGACTAAAAAGTAACATCATTAATTCGAATGATCTCATTCACTTTTCTTGTATATTTAATTTGAGGGATCTATGAAAAGTTATTTTAATACACGTTTTGAAGATGCGTAGCGTGAGACCAGGGGCTATTAATCGAGGTGGAAAATTCACTGCTCCTGTAAATACTGGAGAAGACAGAAAGGTTTCTAAAAATATACAATATACTTTATAGACTACAGAATATACTGGATAGAATATAAAATAAGATCTGTGAGGGAAAGAAACTGTGATTCAGTGAGAGAGGTTGCACTGATGTAAGAAAGAAAATTATGTTTAGGTTAAACAATCTATGCCATTTTGCCAAATGTTTTTTTCAGTGTTTCTGTGTGTTTCCTCCTTGTACATACACGCCTTAAGCTTGTGCAAACCTGCTTGTCTGTGAACAGGAATTAAAGTTTGGCGAGATTACATCATAATTCTTTCTCCCCTACCCACTTGCCATGTGATACATGGAATGGGCCACTCGGTGGGTTTACATTTGAAAAATATAGATGCTGATAGTAATCTATGTCATTAATCATTAAATCCTTGTTCATACACGCAAAATTAAATGGAGAATTGAGGCATCTGCCAAAATAGTTCAGGAAGAATCCTTTGAGGACGATCAGGATTTGTTTTCTTCATCTCTGCATTCTGTGCTTCTTTAGGACACAGGAGATTTTTAAATTAAACATTTGCGTTGTATGTAGACTGAAGGAATTTTTGGCAAACGAAAGAAGTATTTCCCCTCATATTTTATGTCTTTACATCAAAAACAGCTATGCATTAAGTTATTGTAGTTTGAAATTCCAGGACTACAGCTCATTTAGATTTCCTGTGTTGGCCACGTTGGTGCTCTTACATGTGTGACTGTTACATTGTATCTTAAACACACATCTGGTCAAATTGGTTTTGATTTTTCTTGTTCCCAGGTCTTCTGGTTCCCTTCCTGGACATGGGGAATAAGCTAATCCAGGTGGGTCCCATTTTTGAGTACATGTGTATTCACTGCCACCATTATGGCCTCAGTACCTCTGTAGCCCTGCCTAAGCCCTACTTGAACGCAGCCCAAAGAGACCAAGTTTTGTGTCATTACGTAACACTGAGCCACATCTGTGGTCTTTCAGGAGCCATGGCTAAATTTTGCACAACCTCGATTCCCTAAGGATGTCTGGCTTCACTCTCCAAGGAAAAAAGATCAGACATAGCCTTATGCTTTTGAGCAACATGATCTGTGGTCTATATTATCTGTGAGTTAAAATACCCATTCAATTTTACGGTATTTGCTAATCTTGTCATTGGTGTAGCCCTTTGGTTCTGAAATCCAGAGTAGAAGCACAGCAAGTGTTTCCGGTTTAAAGATAACAAGGGAGTTTAAGAACAGCAAGGCTTAGCTTCTTATTGAAAAAATAACTGTGTCAGATATGAGTTTCAGCAAGAGCAATTTTGCCCAGGAGGTAGTCGTCATGTGCATCTTCCTCCGAGCAGCTCTGTCCGCCTTCTTGAAAACACTCCTGTTCCTTTGCCCTTCTTGGAGCACCTTCTGCCATTGGCTTCCGGGCCAGCCCCTTGCTCTCGGCTTCCTTCTTTCGTTGCTCACCATCTCTTTCCTGCTTCCCTTTGGATCCTCCTTCCTTTTCCCACTGGCAAGTGATGACGCTCTCTCCAGGGTACCATCCCAAGTCCTCTGCAGTGGATAACTCTTTTTTTCTCCTCCCTTCAACTACCATTTATACTGCTCAAATACTTCACTCCTACTCCGGACCTCTCTTCCTGATCCAGCATTTTTAACTTCCAACTGGATGTATTCATTTGGATGTTTGCTACACTCCTGCAGCTCAGTGCATCAAGAAATGAAAGATGCCTTTTCATCTCAGACTTGCTTTTCTTCACAGAGGTCCTGCCTCAGAATATGTGCTTGAGAGTCTGAGAATCCCACTTTTGAATCCCAGTTAGTTAACCGTTTTTTCTTGCCTGATCACATTGGCTAGCACCTCCAAGACAATGTTGGCTTGTTCACGGTCTTAGGTAGAAGGCACTGAATTTTTACAATTAACTTTGCTAGCTGTAAATGCTTTCATAGATGCTCTTTATTGTGAAGCTTTTAAAAATCAAGTTTAAACGTATTTTTCATTAGCTATTTATAATTCAACATTTTTAATGTTTAGAGGATCACTACTGAAAACAACTGAAACAAAAATCCACCCAAAGTAAAATTAAGGAAATTTAAAATTGTGTTTCAGTGAGAGTGCATAGGTCAAAAAGGCTTTCATAGCCAAAGAGGAAAAGGTAGGCATGTGATTTGGAAGAAATGAGCCTATCTTTATATCTTGTTTAATCATGGTAAGTGTTAATTCTTCATTTGCTGGATGGACGTGCAAATGATGTAAATTTCATTTTGCTAACTTTTTATTCTTGGCAGTAACTCAGTCTTCCTGTTATTTAAATAGTTCAGGAGAGTCAGAATAATGTTGGAACTTTGCAAATACCATGTTATTCCTGTGTGTATGTGTACTGACCATTATCACTGGAGCTGTACGATCTAAGCAATTTGGAATTGGATTTGGCTTTTTTTTTTCTTTAAGTGAGAAAATTAAACCTGATTCAGGTGCAGACAATGCCTCTGGAAAAGCCTGAAAGTTCTGATCCTCATCAGAATCATGTGTTAAAACATTATGAATCTTGTTCATATAAAGTAATCATTCAGTGGGCCGAGATTAATTCTGGGACAGGGTCATACACACAGTCCTTGCTCGATTGGTGTAAATGGCCCTTAGAAGGCTGTGATGGTGACAGATTGTAACTTGTATCTTATTTTTTAAAAGATATGAACATACCTGTAATTAGAATTTTTAATTTTCCTAGGACTTGGAGCTTGTATTCGATGCTTTGTTAACAGTTGTTAATCCTTTTTTTTTTCTTTTTGTTTTTGGAAATCTATCCTAGACAGGATAGAAAGACAGAATAACTGTCTACAGAGTGTACATCATTTAGGTCTTTTAGGTAGAAAATTGAGATGATTAATTAGAATTTTAAAGATGCCTTAGCATGTGGTAGACATTCAGCAAACATTTATCGACAGACTGTTGAATGAAAAAAAAAAAAAAGGGGAAATGTGTTGCAATGTTTATTTCTGTTCCCGCCCTCCCCCCCCAAAAAAAGTGAATTGATCTCAAAGTTCCCGGTTAGCTCTCAAATTCTTATAGTTCGGAAATCTACACTTATTCATTGTTAGGGTCAGGGCTTTATTCCAGAGATTGCCTTCCTCAGGCAAGATTCTCCATAACTCTAATTCTCTTTACCCGATTGTTACTTCATAGTTTTCCTATCCTGTTGTCCAAGAACTTTCTTCCAACATTCTATACTGGCTGTCCAGTGTAGCATCCTGGGAGGAGTGACATCTTTGAAATTAGATCTGATTCAAATCTTTTCTCCATTAACTATTTATTGTGTGTATGCCCTTTAGTAAACTTTCTGAGCCTCAATTTTCTTACCCATAAAATAGGGGCCATAAATTACCTACCTCAAATTTAGTTGAGCCTTAAATGATATGGAGAGCTAGGCACCATACCTAGCACATATTAGGTCCTAAGTAAACTGGGAATATTAACCATCTTCCCTTTCCCTGAGTCAAATAGCTCTGCGGCCATCTTTT
>JAQQSQ010002985.1:0-10021 GCA_028627145.1 Eidolon dupreanum
CACTGAAACACATTATAGTCAATCTGTCAAAAGTCAAAGAGAAAATCTTAAAAGCAATAAGAGAAAAGTAACATGTCACATACAAGGAGAATACTAGTGGACTTCTCAGCAGAAATAATGTAGGCCATAAAACAATAGCCAAGAAGTGGAGACAACCTAAATGTTCATAGACAGATGATTGGATAAATAAAATACAGTACATCCATACAATGAAATATTATTCATCTTTTAAAAGGCAAGAAATTTTGTCACATGCTGCTAACGAATAAACCTTGAAGACATTATATAAATGGACATGTCATATAAATAGAAAGTAGAATAGAGGTTGCCAGGGACTGGGAGGAGGGAGAAATGGGAAAATGTTTTTTAATAGGTATAGAAATCGTTTTGATCTATTGCACAATGATGTGAAAATACTTAACAATATTAGACTATACGCTTAAAATTATAATGACAAATTTTATGCATGTGTTTTATATCACAGCTGAAAAGGAAAACAACCTAAAATAGATCAGTCAAAATGTATACTCACAATGGGAATCATCACAGCATATTTTTAATTACGCAGTAAACACTACCTAAATGTAGAAGTATAGAAGATTGGTCTGATGCACTATGATATATACCATAAATTACGATATCAACTATGGTGCACACAGTGATACAAACTGTTTTTCATACAAATGTGAAAGGAATAAGTAAGATCCCAGTAAACTGACTTGGGAGAGCTTTCTGTGAGATAATATTAAGTGGAAAGAAACCTGAAAGATATCTAGTATGCTACCTCTTGGGAAAGAAAGAAAGAAACATAAGAAGAAAAAGAGAGAGAGAGATAGTTACCTTTACAAAATGAAACACTGGAAAAATAAACCAGAAAACAAAGTAGTTGGTCATAAGTCTACAGACCTTTCTTGCTAAATTCCACCCAATGACTATTGTTAACTCTAAATATGTCCATAGTACAATGTGCAGGCTTTGACACATCAAGTGTTTGAAACTCATGTTCAATGAAAAAGAATGTAGAACCCTCAGGATCACTTTGTCCAACATCCAAGGAGATCTTACAGACTTAGGTAGGTCACTTTCACCATAAAAGAGGTAATATTGTTAACTTAGTAAAGGACAGTGGTACCTTGTTGGGTACATCATGACAGACCCTCTCTTTCTGAGTGCCCTGACGGTGACTACTTTGTCCAGGGAAAGAAGGTTGGGAAAAAGAATATGAACAACCAAGTCTGCTTCAGCTGGCTACTTTTGGGTCTCAAGTGGGGTGGCCCACTTGTGATGAGTTCCTTGCAACTAAAAAAACTTGTTTAGTGAACACTCATGTAAACTATGGACTTTAGGTGATTATGATATGTCAATGTGGGTTCATCAATTATAACAAATGTACCACTTTGGTGAGTAATGTTAATAATGGGAAAGTCTGTGCATGTGTGGAGGCAGAAGGTATGTGTGAAATCTCTGTAGCTTCCTGTCAGTATTTCTGTGAACTTAAAACTTTCCCTTAAAAAAATTATCTTAAAAATAAAACTTGTTTGCACTACACCTTCAGCCATTTGCAAAGGGTGTGGTAAGCCATCCTGATGGCCCCTAGTTCAATAATGAGGAGTGAGAACAGTGGGTGATAAGATTGTTAAATAGACTCAGATTTCTGGGTTTGTTCATGCCATACTTGCTAGTATCTAGTTCAATTAAATCTCATCACAAGATCAAATCAATTGGTCCACGACACAATCCAGGTCTTAACTGACAAATTTCTGGACATGAAAACATGGCTACTGCTAGAGAGCAAAAGTTGACAAGTAGAGCGTCTGACCTAAAAATGATAACTGAGCATTCCTTCCTGGGTGATCTAGGTAAGGGCATTTCCAAACAAATTTTTAGGTCTAGTTACTCAACAATGTTGAGTCTCAAGATGTAGATTTATGGACTCTTCACCAATAATCTCCTGGCCAAGTGGCAGTCCAAGGGAGACCCAAAAGACAGCCCAAGTAGAGTCAGATGGTGATGACACCTATGACTAATACAAGGACTCTTCTCTCCGTACTTCCCAGGGAATTTTGAAATTAATTGGGGAACCTGCCTAGTTTTACTCAGACTTCTAGGCTTTAAAAAATAAACAATTTTAGAGTTTTGGTCAGGTCCCTATATTTGAGGAAGAGACCTGAGGACCTATGCTAAGGTCAGAGCTCAGTAGAAACATGGGGGAGATTTGAATTAGGGGGCCATTTGAAAACTGGTGGTTACTTGACATACACCTTCAATCTTAGACAAGAGAGTGGGGTACAAATAAATTCACAAAATCTTTTTAGTAGGTTAATTTTTGTACTATGTGCTAAGCAATTCTAAAACAAATTTAGAAATATTATAGTACTGAACAAATGAATAAATGTGTTGATGTTGTTCAAAATCAGGATTCATGCTCTGAAAGAAAGAATATACATATATAAAATGGAGGAAGGCAAGAACAAGCCCCGGGGCATGGACTGGAATGGAAGTATCTGTGAGAATTCATGATTTCTAAATATGTCTGTGCATGTGTATATGCATGTACATGTGCACATGTATGTGTATGTGTGTGTATATGAATATGTATATATGTGTAAATGTATAAGTATATATGTATATATGAAGAGTACAGCTCCAGGTCAAAATGCCACATGTGATTTTTTTTATGCTTGATCATAGACAATTACAAAGGATTATCATGGTAATGCCTAATGGGAGAAAGCTACTTTCTCTACATCACACTGTGTTGACAACCAGTGCAATGCAGTCTCTGGAGGAGTTGCTGTCAAGGATTCAAGTCTCTCCAGGCTGTCCAAGTTGTTACACATATTTTTATTCTTACACTAGGTTCTTCCATTCAGAGGGCTACTTCTGAGACATTTATAGCCTTAGATGAGATATTGTTTAAGTACTTCTGCCAAGACCACCTTATTAGGGGACCTTGAAGACATATTTACCCATTCTAACTGAGTATACAAGTATTTCTCCCTCCTAGGCTTTCCACCTCCTTCTTTTCCCAGTCTCCAGTTCCACTTATTTCTGGGACTCCCTCAGAAGTAAAAGGATTTCCTTTCTGTGCTGATAAACTGGCACTTGCTTGGTGTCAGTCCATGGAAAAATGTGAACATTGGCAAGATGTTCCCACTCCTGTTTAACCTTCTGTTTACATAGTCACAGTAAGTGAATGAAGGCTTAATTGGTACATTGAATTTGGCTCATTGTCTTATGTAACCTCATAGACACCCAGGAACTCTTTGTCGGTGACATATTGGCACATATAGTAGGATAGTCAACTAAGCACAAGTCATTCTGGAAAAAAAAAAAAAAAACCCTGAAATCCCACAGGGTCACTTTTGGGAGATAATAGAGAATTCCACAGGGCCTCTTGGGGGCTGGTAGTAGATTATTTGTTGGAGTTCGAAGGTCCCGTGGTCACTTCATCAGCTATGCCATGGATCTTAGGAGTTGTCCCATGGACTCTGCAGTTTGGTCTTGGAGAGTATTGACAAACAGCTTATGTAAACTTCTCAGTTATAAGGGAAACCAGTGGTCCTTCTCTTTAACCTCTATCCACATGACCAAAATGCCTAATGGTCAAAATAGAGATTCAACAGAGAGGCTCTGAGGAACCTATAAAAGCAATTCCTGGGTTATTGCTTATGGTCCTCTGGTGATGAGATTAAAAGTCATCAGAGAGCCTTGTAAGTACTTGTAAGTACTTAACGATTTGTTTACTCTAAGCAAGACCCTGGCACTGATGGACACTCATGATACAGTTATAGAGACTTGTTCTTTAATGAAAAAGAATGTTGATCCCTTTAGAATTACTTTCCCCAGCTGTCTGAATATACCTTAGAGACTTGGGTAGTTCACCTCCACAATGAAGGAGATAATCTTATTAACTAAAGTGAGGGAGAATGGCACATTTTGGGGCACAGAACTATAGGTCACTTTGTCTAAATAAGTAGAGGAAAGGGGGTAGGTGAGAGAAAAACATCTGAAACTCTATCTTCCTCAACTGAATATTAGTTAGGCCCTGAAAGATTTGGCCCACTTCTGATGAGTTTCATATGACTAAAATACATGTTTGGACCACTCTTGCTGAGGCTATAGCAATCCTGTGAACCACACTGGTGGTTCCTTGGTTATACAATGGGAGAATGAGAAGAGTCAATGATAAGACTGTTAACCAATAGAGAGAGATCTAACTATGGGAGATGAACACACAGTGTAAATATATATATGCCTTACTGTTAAAGTGTACAGATGAAATTTATTGGATTTCGTTAACCAATGTCACCATAAAAAAATTTTTAAATTAAAATTTAAAAAGACTGTTAACTAGACTCAGATTCCTTGCTCCACTCATGCCACTCCCAATTATCAAGCTCAATTAAACTTTCCTGTAAGATCAGGCAGTTGGGTCCATGACAGAATTTGGTCATAACTAACAAATTCCTGGGCATGAAGAAAAGCAACTACTGCCAAAATAGGAGAAAGACCATCAGAGAGAATGACTAAAAAATGGTAATCAAGCACATACTCCTAGAAAACCCAGGCAGTGTTCTTCCTGAAGAGATCTCTGGGGTTTTTTTACTTAACAATGTTTTCTCAAATGAGAAGAGAGATAGGTTGTCTACCAAAGAGCTCATGACCAGGTTATGTGCCACTGAGGGTGCAATAGGAAGCCTCCTTCAGTCTTCAAGATGAAGGCCCTATGATTTATATACATGCTGTTTTTCACCTGTCCCAGTACATCCTGAGATGAATGAAAAACCCTGCCAAATTTTAAACAGAACTCTAAGCTTTTGGACTAAGCCAAGGGCTTTATGTTCCCACTAAGATTAAAACGGCCTTATATCAAAGTCAGAGTTCAATAGGGATATAGGAAAGAATTGCATTTAGGGGTCTTTTGGACACTGGTACAAAGGTGTCAATGATCCACACAATCTATGACACCAGAATAAGGAGAAAACAGATAATCCTCTATAGTTTGGGATATGAGGCCACTATCAATAGGACCCTTTTCCATATTTGACTACAAGTAGGACCATCAGACCACCAATAATGTCCATTGAAATGGTACCCATACTAAAGGCATTATTGGTATAACTGTATTATCTACATTAACCTCTTTTTGCCTTAAAGAGAATTGCTGTAGTTAATGTCATTTTAGTGCGACAGGTGGAAGACTGTGTACCTACCCATCTACCAGCACCTAAGAATATCTTTGTATCCCAAAAATAACTGCCTAAGTGAGAAAAAAATACATGCCCTCATTGCTGTGCTTAAGGAAGCCAAGTTACCCAACTTGCCTGTGCACAAGATTTTGGGTTTCTGGAGTCTCAACCAATTACATTTTGTTGTTGCAGCACAGCCATTGACACCAGTAGTGCCTGACACTATGACTTGTCACAGAGGCTAGTTCCCAAGATGAGGGGACTTGGTATGTAACAACTGACTGCAAATACCCTTTCAGCATTTCTATCCACAAAAATGATCACAGTCATTTTACCCTTGTGTGGAACGGAATGCAATAGACCATTACCGTCCTTCTATAAGACTTTTTAAGTTGCCTGATGATCTGACATAAAGGTCATCAAGGTCATGACCTATAAAAAGACCCACCGTCTTCTAGTCTATTGGTGACATCATCTACGTGGGCCTAGAAAAATGTATCAGGAAACAGGGACTGAACACCATGTTAACCCACATTAATACAGACAAGCACCTGAAAGGGTACAATGTCTCACATGAGAGCAGAGAGGGATAAGCCTATAGCCCTCTCTGGGCCAAAAACTTCAAGGAATTTGTGGCACTACTTGCCTACTGGCAATCCACACCCCTCATATAGGTATCTTCATACACCCAAATATCAGTTTGCCAAAAAGATCTCTACATTTGAGTGGGACTAGACAAACCTTGTGCCCTGGAAATTCTTTAACAGACCTCTTAGTCACCCTTGCTCTTGATCACTAAGATCCACAATTTCCATTTGAATTACAGTTTATTTAGCACTTCTCTATTCACCAATTGTAGGCTAAAGAACACTGCCATGGGTTAGAAGCAACTGCAGGATTTATGGACCTCCTGGAGGGAGCAGATAAGTACATACCCTTTGAAAGTCAGTTAATGGCCTGTTATTGAGCCATACTGAGTATATGACCATGGCCATAAAATAATCTTAGTACCAGAAATCCCAACCAGAGTTCTCAATAGTTTTGTTTTTATTCTCAAATTATCTTACGGTATTAATACGTTAGGTCAAAGTGTTAAATTTCTATGAAATTTTATAGAAATATTCATGAACCAAACAAAAAAAGGTTATTTGATGAGTTTAATCTAAAATATTTTAAAGTTTTCTATCATTACTATACTTATTAATGAGTTCTTCCCCTCTGAGAGTTCTTTGTTTCTTAACTTGCAGTTGGGCTTTTGATGCTGAATCTTGATTCTCATGCATAAGCTTTTCATCTGACACTTTATCATGAGCTACATTAAGAGATATATTTAACTAAACCAGTATTAAAAGAAATTATAAAGGGGCTTCTTTAAGAAAAAAAAGAAAAAAAGATCAAAGATATGAATAATAAATGGCAATAACTACATATCAACCAACAATTGTAATTGTATTTTAATTAAATATTCTAATCAAAGATATAGGATTGCTAAATGGATAAGAAAACAAGACCTTTACATAAGCCTATAAGAGACTCACTTCAAATAAAAAGACACATATAGATTGAAAGGGATGGAAAAAGATATTTCATAAAAATGAAAACAAAAATTAAAGCTGGAGTAGCAATACTTATATCAGACAAAATAGACTTTAAAACAAAGGCTATATAACAAGAGATAAAGAAAGACTCAGTAATCCCACTTCTGGGTATTTATCCAAAGAAAGACAAAACATTACTTCAGAGGGCATGTGCATTTATATGCATTCATTGCAGTGTTATTTACCATAGCCAAATACATATATATATGGTAAATATGCAATCGATGGATAAATGGGTAAAGATGAGGTAGTACATACATGAAATAGAATATTACTCAGCCTTAAAAAACAATGCAATCTTCCCATCTACAATGATATGAATGAACCTAGAGGGTACTGTGCTGAGGGGAGTAAGTCAGACAGGAAAGACAAATGCCATATTATTTCACTTGTATGTAAAATCTAAAGAATAAAATAAATGAACAAACAAAACAGAAACAAATTCATAGATACAGAGAATAAACTGATGATTGCCAGATGAGAGGGGGTATGGGAGACAGATGAAAATGGGGAAGGGATTAAAAAGTACAAATTGGTAGTTATAAAATAGCCACAGGGATGTAAAGCATAGTGTAAGAAATAATGTCAATAATATTGAAATAACTATGTTTGGTGTCAGATGGGTACTAGAGTTATTGGGGTGATTCTTTTATAAGTTATATAAATATCTAATCACTATGTCGTATACCTGAAACTAATATAATATTGTATGTCAACTGTAATTGAAAAGAAAAAATTATTTTAAAAAAGAGATATATTTAGTCCACTAAATAAAAAAACAAATTTGTCGTGAAGTCTCTAGACTTAAAATTTGTAATAAACAGATGTATTTTCTCTCATTTGTATAAAGTTTTAAGTAAATTATCACAATGCTAGATCTACATGAAATTAGTGAGATTAGTTGAAGCTGTCTCATTGTTTCCTAAATATTCCTAGACATTAAATATGTTTTATATTAGATTAGTTTTCTTGGGGTATTTATACTTTAGATAAATACATATTCATATATCAAACAATGAAAATGCATATGTACATTTTTTTCACTGCAGTATTATTTGTTATTGTAATATATTTAAAACCACCTAAATATATAAGCATAGAAGATTGGTTGAATAAGCTAAGGTATATATTATAAATTACGATATATTATGTTATAGTTTATAATGTAGTACAAACAGCTGTACCTACTGCTATAAAAAGAATGCAAAAGATCTCTAAAATAAATCGGAGGGACTTCAAGAAGATAATGTTAAGAGAAAAAACACTACACTAGACAATATCTAGCATGTGGAAGAAAGGAAGGTACATAAGAGGGAAATACATAAAGAGAGGAAAGACAAGATTGAGTGCATTCAAGGTGATTGGCTATAGATACCCAGAGGAAAGACAAATTAGAAAACAATTTACTTGGCTATTACAAGAGGAGGGTGAGGACTGGGGAAAGCAAGAGAAAGAAATGACATTTTATATCTACCTTTTGGAATATTGATTAATTTTGAAAAAACTTTATGTTTTACATATTCTAAAAATAAAATTAAATTAAAAAAATTAAAAAGATGACTTAAAATTAAAGCAAACATAATAAAACCACCTAAGAAAAAAATAAGCACAAATCTAAGTAACTCATCAACATTAGTTGATATGATCCCATCAGTCTTAGGCAAGAGAGTAGAGTGAAAAAAAATTCACAAAAATTTTAGTAATTTTTTTCCTAGTGGTATCAGCTGTCATTGTGAAACAGCTTTAGAAGTATTACAGGCTTAAGTAAATGTATAGATGTGTTGATATTGCTCAAAGTCAGGATTGACACTGTGGGAAAACACATAAGCACATAAAATGGAGGAAGGTAAGAACAAGCCCTAAGGGGATTGACCAGAATTGAAAAGTTGTCTGTAAGAATCCATGATTTCTAAATATGACTATAAATGTGTATGTGTATATGTGTGTGTGTGTGTGTGTGTGTGTGTGTGTGTGTGTATATATATATGTTTATTGTATGTATATATGTATGAATGAATATGTAGGTACATATGCATATATATGCATATATACAAATATTAAACATATATATATATATAATATAGATTGATGTTACAACTCCATGTCAAAATTCTATGTATGATTGTTCAGCCCCTACCACAGGCAGTTACAAAGACTTTACCCATCAGTCTTTATGATGGAAAGCTACCTAACCCACAGTGGCTTGATGCACAGTCAGTGCCTGTAGGCAGTCAAAAAACTCAGGCTGTCCCTTAACCTTCACTCCTGGCTGACTATGATCTTATGAATTCTAGCCCAGGCATCTCCATTCAAAGGACTCTTTATGAAGGAGGAAGCCTCATCTGAGACACTGTACAGTTCAGGTGCCTTGACCTAGACCACCTGTATCAGGTGGACCTATAAGATACTTTTCTCAGTCTGACTCAGTGTAAAGTACTTACCCACTCCAAACTCTGCACTCTCTTCCTTTCCCTGGGCTCAAGGTCCTTAAAACACAGGAGATTTTTGTTTGGGGCAGTGAAATGCTGCCTCCCCCACACTCACATCTACAATGAGATATTTGACCCACAAGCAGTGCTGCTCTGTGAGGAAAATAATAATTGGTGGAGACTCAGCCCTTTTAAGTTTAGGCTCTTGCTTATAATATCACAGTAAGTTAATGAATACTTAATTAAATTTTGGTTTCTTATATTAATTGACTGATATGAACTTTTTTTCTTTCTGAAAAATTGGCAGCATGAACAAAGTGGTCAATGAAACATAATGCCTTCTATAAAGGCAAAATACCTGTAGATCCTAAAATATACTTTTAGAGGTGTTAAAGATTTGGAAGACTCTTGGACTATGGACGTGGATTACTGCAAGAGTCTGAAAGAGCAGTGGGGTACTTTGCCAGTCAGGCAAATGAGTATAAGAAGTGCTAAAAGATGCCACTGAGCACATTTAGATAGTTTGGATGGGAAATTTAAAAAGATTTTCAGTATGGGGGTGACACTGGTATTCCAATTAGGTATCTCAATAAATATCATTTAATATTTATGAGTAGGTCCTTCCTTTCCAGTCCTTTTATTTTTTTCTTGCATTTGGGTCTTTGACACTGACTCTTGAGGCTCAAGCACAACCTTTGAATCAGGTACCTCTTCATCAGCTGTATAAAAAAAAATCCATTGAGACCACTTACTAGAAAAATCAGAAGTATTGTGAAATACCTATACTTTCGATTTGTCCAAG
>JAQQSQ010002986.1:0-10018 GCA_028627145.1 Eidolon dupreanum
GAAAGTCAGCCCTCAACGCAAACAGAACTACTATAACACCAACAGAAAAATGCGTAATGTTTATCAAGAGCACTAATGTTTTAACATCTCAGATAAAACCACCTTGAACTGCAGTCTCACTACTTCTGTAAGCTATGCAAATACACATGTTAAATTACTTGCTAGATAGTTTCTTATTAATGAAAAAACTATTTATTCTTATGTTAAAACCAAAACCAAGGGAAGAATTTTTTTTACAGCAACAAAGTGATCGACTTCATCTTAAGCTAGTCTCAGATAAGAGACACATCAAAAGAGGGACATATAATAAGACAGGACATCTCTTGCAGAGTTCTTAATCATTTTAGTAAACCTAGTTAAGTTTTCTTCCCTCATTTCTTTGAAAAAAGGGCCCTTAGAGTCTGAGGGGGAAAGGGACTTTAGGCCAAAGGTCTTTTTACTCTTTAAGAAATATATTAACCAAGCCTGTTTCCCTTTACTTGTTTTTTATAGGCAAATTGATGTGTGTGTGTGTGTGTGTGTGTGTGTGTGTGTGTGTGTGTATAAAATACATATGTAATTTAAATAATCACTTCTAATCTTTTTTTCCTTGTCTAAGGACTGAGGTGGCACCTCAGCAGGAAGGAAACCCAAGACCCAGTCCTGGCTGAGGCAAAAAGGAAAGAGCTCCATGAAACCCCAGTAGGCAGGGACTATGACCCATCTCAGCAGGAAGCAGATACGGAAGAAGAGACCTCCTGTCCCTCAACATCCATACTAATAATAAGGGGGTTCATGGTTATTAGAAAATAGTTAGACAGGAAAATTAGTTAAGGGGTTTCTGGGTCTGCCTGCAAAGACACTGAGGTTCATCCTATCTCAGAAGGGGTTCACTGTAATCCATCATACACCCCAAGACCTTTAGGCTTCTCCCCTTACAAAATCCTTTACTGGAGACTCTTTCCCCCACCCAGCACAAAAGGGGGGAAGGGGGTAAGAGAAATTTAGGAAGAATAGAGAGATAAGGATATTCAGTCAGTAGAGAAAGAAATTTAGTAAATTCTGTGTTAGGATCTGGCTAGCAGAATTAACTTTCTGGGGGGGAAAAATGGTTTATATTCAAGTATTTGAAATAAATTTAGTGATAGAAGACTCAGATCATAATTGGCTTATTTTCCTAACTATTGTCATATAATTCTCATTTAAAAGGTAAATTAAACTTTAGAAAGAGCCCCCATCCTTCTAGAGAATTAGGTCCAGGAGAAGAAATACAGGTTAAGGATCAGAAAAAGGAGCCATTCTAGCCAGACTAAACAGATTCTTACATTGTTAAATTAGCAACTCTCAGTATCATTAAAGTTAGAGGTATTACTCTGTGAATCTACCACACCTGGGCAAAGAAAGCAGCATCTCCAGAGAACCAGGAAACAGACTACAGAACATCATCCTGATCAGCTGCTCTGGATCACATTCCTGATGAAGCAGTAAATCCACCTGAGATCGTTGGCCCTGCTCTGGCCACCCCCGGAACCTGGCCGGTCTACGTGTGGCAGAAGCTTGAGGAATTTCATCGTAGGGCTCATAATTGGACTTTAGTGAGAGCTATGCATCCATGTTACCAAAGGAGGTCAGAGAATGCCCACTACCTTAGTTTTCTAGAGCTACTGTGAATGACAGTGCTTTTCAGATATGTTTTCCAGAGCCGCGCTGGACGTGGCAGGATTTACCACTTGCTGGACGCGGCAAGTGGCACCTGAACAGGGACCTGAGTACAGGAAAACGTGTAAATAAGACAAAGTGAGGAGACCCCCTCAGGAAAGCATACATAAACGTGTAGGAGGAAAAATACAGATCACATCCTGGTAGAATTCAAGAAAATATGCGTGTTAAATAAATTTAAGGAATAGGCTGTCATAATTAGGAGTAAAACAGGACGACAAGTGTCAAAAGACCGTAATGTTTTTATACTGATGCTTGAGGCTATACTTAGGGCTAGGGAATATAGTGTGCACACTCACCAGATTCAGCAATTTTAGATCTCATACAGAGAACTTGTCCCTGGTACCAGAGGAAGGAACTATAAATAGTTAAACCTGAGAAAAGATTAGGAAGCCACTGAATTGATTCCCACCCAGGCTCCACAATATTACAGATAGATATGTGAATAAATAGCTCCCAGAATGACTAATCCAGTACTATGGTCCTGCCACTTAGGCAAAAGATAGATCTTAGGGATACTGTACCCCCATTTACATGTTAAACTGAATCATCTGACTGCAGGCAGTTGAAGATCTTGTCAAACAGATGACAAAACTGGCACACAACAGTCTCAGATGTGTGCGACAATCTATCAAAACCTGTTAGCTCTAGATTACTTGCTAGTGGAGGAAGGAGGAGTGTGCGGAAAGTTTAACCAATCCAATTCTTGTCTCCAAATAGATTATAATAGCCAGGCAGTAACTAATATAGCTATTAATATTAGGAAAACAGCTCATGTACCCATCAAGAGTTAGAAAGGGTGGGACCCTAATAAACTCTTTGGGGGTTGGTTCTCAACTTTTGGAGGCTTTAAAATCTTAGAGCAGTACTCCCCATTTTCGGTGCCTGCCCCCTTCTCCCTTGCCTAATGGCTCTTGTTGTTTGGTCAACTACCTCCCTTATAGGGGCTATAATAAAGAGAAAAACTGCAACAAAGATCCTTATGTTATAGAAATACCAGCCCTTAGAACAGGAAAATCAAAAAGTTGAGGCTCTATAAGAATTTAAAGTACATCAAAAGAGTGGAATGAAGAGAAATTTCCCATGTAAATGACCAACATTTCTAATCAGCTCTTTGTTCTGTTCTATAAACATGCTTGCTGCATAGGCTAAGGACCTTGAGGTCAAAAGATGTATTGCTTTTGGTGTTTTGACAGATGTATCCCTTCCCTTTAAGATGTATTGCCTTAGTGCCTGTTTGAAAAATCCAATGCTCTGTAACTGTCCGCAGACCTTATCAATTTTAGGGGGTCTGTAAATCAGCTCCTGCTAACTGTAACAACGGGGGTACAAAAGCGAAATTGCCCATAAGCTCACTCCCATATTTTCAGGGTACTAGGGCTTCTGGGACCACTGGCGTAATAAAACTGAGTTCTTCTCTCTGGGTTATGGCTTGGATTTTCGCTGGTCTGCTTATTGGAGCTTTTGGAATTTTACTGTAACAAGGCGACCTGCATTTCCAGGGTTGGCCATGTCATGTGTGAATTACAGAGAACTCCCCAGTGGGCCCAGCATTATTCGCACACACAGCAGCCACCAGCTGATTCTCTGGCACCTTTTCTCCCTCCCCCACCCCCATTCGCGTTTGATGCCTGAAAAGAATCGACCTAATGATCCATTGAGCAGGGTTTGTCTCGGGGAAGGCCTCACATGTTCTACCGTCCCTTAAGGAACCTGGATTGTTTCTGGGGAGCAAATGATAGAGTTGAAGACAGAGGGAAACACCTCGACGGGGCAAGAGTGTGAGAAAATTGGCATCTGCCGAGGTGCCTGGGAAATCTTATTTAGCCCAAGACCAACAGAACAAATGGCTCTCAAGTACACTTTGTTATCTACAAGGTGGTTAATTGTTCTCCAAGGCTGAACTTTTCTAAACATTTGAGAAAGGGTCCTGAGTGTCCCTATGTCAGCAACATCCCAGGCTTCTTTTCTTTTCCCTGTTTCTCGCTCTGCTATTTCACAATGGATTACCAAGTCCCCCTTCTGGCTCTGGAGGAGTCGACTTCTCAGCAAGAGTCAAAATATCCTTTTGGAGTCTTTCTCGTTTTCAAAACGCAGGATGAATGTGATGGACATAGTCTCAGGATACACAGAGACGCCTGGACGGCTGCTCCCATCAAATGGCATTCAGGTGACTCCAAATAGTCTCTGCTTGGTGGCTCCGTGACAGGATGGAAAACGATCCCAGCAATTCCAAACAACGTCTCACTGTGTCCAGAAAACTGTCATCAGGAGAATGCCAGACTAGGGTTTGGCACCTCAAAAGCTGCCACAGTCTGTCCATTGGACTCGATGAAACCTAGCAGAGCTATGTGGCTTAACACTCTTACCAAAATGTGAGGGAAGCTGCCCTCTACTCCCACATCTGTCACCGCGTGGGGTGCTCAGCGCCCGCTGCCTGGCGCGTCACTTTCTCCCAAAGGCTGAGCCCCTTTACACACATGTCATTCTCTCCCTACTGTCCTTAGGCTCTGGTTCACACTGGTCTCTTTCTGAGGCTCTGAATTTGCTTTGGTTTGTTGGCTTCTCGATGTCTTGCTCTGTTTCAAGTCTACATGGAAGCTAAATTCTAAAGGCCCAGTCTCTTGCGATCTGACAGAGTTCCCTTCCTTTGATGGGGAGGGGAACTGCTTGAAATGATGAATCACAAAATGAATGGGTGAGTTTAGAAGCTCCTCGGTGGCAGAGGTCTGAATTCCAGTCAGAATGCAGCTCTGCCATTCCCAGTGCTGTCCGGGGACCTCTCGTCTCCACAATAAGGATCGGCGGCTGGACCGGCCACTGGCCCAAGGGGGACAGCTTCTGGCATTTGGGCAAATATAATGCAGATGATTAGGGAGGCCAAGGATTTCAACACATGGCAATTGAGGCTGGCCTCCCAGCAAGCCAGCAACTGATGGCCATTCTTCTGGTAGAGGACAGGGCAGGCTTCCTGAGCCTTGGTTCTCATGTGGTCTCCAGGAGCACTGGGGCCAGTGGAGAGTGGACAGTCTGCCCCTCTCATCTGGCCTAGGGTGAGGCTGGGGTGGCAGTGGTTGGATACACTCATGGCAGCTGCGGGAGAGGTCTGGTATTGATAGAGAACCAGCTGTGTGCAGCAGCCCTGACAAATTGTTTTAAGTTCAAGACATGCAAATGCAACCCTTGCAGTGGAATGAGGCCCTCTGCCTGCAGCTGTTAAGGCTGTTATCAGCAGGGCGGTAGGGATGAAGTAACCAAGTCTCAGGTAAGGCCCAAGACAAGAGTCAGCCTTGTTCTACCGTACACCCTCAGCACCGGGCCTGGAAAGGGCCTGGAATTGGGAGGTCTTGGAGTCACCACCCTGTCTCCACCTGGAGAAACAGCACCTACGTAGACCCCTAAAGGTCTGCATAGCAGCTGGAAGAGATGCTTCCAGTCTCACCCCTGCCCTGAGTGTCCTGGTCACTAATATTCTTGTTTTCACTCCACGCCTCTTGACTGACTGAGAATTGAACACAAGCCACTTTTTCCTCCTGCCCACTCCCACCTGGAGCTTTTTTATTCTCTCTGGCTCTGTTCTTGGTTGACTCTTCTTCAAACTGGTCCCCACCAGGCTGAGGGCACTTGGAAACCTCAGAGTGGAGGTCTGGGCAGGAAGGGTTGATTGGACACAGGTTCAGCTTTGAAGGCTCCATGATTGGCACAGGTGAGTTGCCCAATCAACGCTCCTTGGAGGCAAGATGAGTTGTCAATAAATCACAGCTGTTGCCAGTGTAACTGATGCTGGCAAGTCTGTGTACTCTCTCCTCCCTCTTCCGTCTTCTCCTGTGTCTTCCCATGACATGGCAGCCCCACTCTTTCCAGATGCCGTATTCCATTGTCCTTCTACTCAACTTCCATGGCCACTCCCAGGACCCTTCCACCTTCTGCTTCCCTCAACCTGCCCACTCCCTTCCTCCTCTAGGGTTCCATACTCCCTTCTGCCAGTTCTACTGCCTTCTTCTTCTCCCATTCTAACATCATCCTTACCCCACTACCACTCCCATGATCTTCACCTACTTATTCACCACAGGGAGGCCCATTTTGCCTTCCCCCACCCTCACCCTGGACAGTCTGTCCACAGCAGTGCTTTGTACCACAAGCTAGTGCCCTGTTCCTGTGACCTTGGCTGCTGTCAAGCTCACTTCCCAGATAAGCCAGTGCCACCAGTGTCTGGGTCCTGGGGGCAGACATTGGGTAATTTGTTATCAAGCCTGGCCAGCGCCTCAGAATATGAGGTCCCCTCTGCCAGCCATGCTGCCAGGCAAACTCTCTTTCCTCCTGAGGCCAGGAAAGCCACAGGATTCAGGAGGCCAAGCGAGGCCCAGGAGTGCAGTGAACCAAGGAGAAAGACTTCTGGAGGCCTTGAGAGCCTGGCTGGGATTCTTCCTTGACTTCGGGGTCTTCATTTGTCTGTGTCAAACAGGCACAGCCACAGCTTGCCTTATTGTCCTGTCCTGCTGTGTTTCTTGCGTACCTCTTTTACGTCCCTCAATATCTATTGTACTGAGTTCAAATAGGTGTCTGGCTGGGAGTTTTCCGTGCCCCTGTGTGTGTGGGTGTGGGTGCCTATATTTGTGTGTGTGTTTATGTGTGTGTGTGTGTGTGTGTGTGTGTGTGTGTGTGAGAGAGAGAGAGAGAGAGAGAGAGAGAGAGAGAGAGAGAGAGAGAGAAATTGTAGCAGTATGGATATCTTGGTAGGTGGAAATATGAGCATGTCTGCGTGTGTGTGCCTATGTGAACATTTGTATGAGTGTTGGTATAAGTTTTCAATGTGTGTTTAATAATATGGATGTATTGTGCTTCTTCTTTAGTGCAATTGCAAATCGGTATGGGTACCTGAGGAGATTTATGGCGCTATCAATGTCTGGATGTATGTGTGAATGTGATAAATTTTTCCCCAAAGACATCTGTAAATATTCAGTTGGGCCTGGGTGTGAAGGCTGGGTCTAAATTGAGGAGAATCATCTTAATCACATTATGATCCTTCCCTGGGTGACAGATAATTGCTGGACCCTTGGTGGCAATCTCTTCAATATAGGTGTCGGGTCCAGGTGGTGTGAACCTGAAACCAATATCATGTTGGACTCTTCTATGCTTAAATCAAGGATATGAATCTCAAAAATGTCAAAGGAAGTAAGAAAAGGAAATCCACCTAAAAATACCCTCTGCCCACAACCAAGCCTGGAATCATTAGGCCGGAACTTCATGCGCTACATCCCCACAACCTTCGGGAGGCCCGCGGCATGCTCAGGCTTGCTGGCCTGTGCAGGCCAGGGTGGCATCCACGTCAGGACCAGAGCCTCCTGTCCTCAGGAGGGGAGTGGCATGCCCAGCTTTGGGGGCCAAAGGAGGCCCAGTCCACTCGAGGCCACAGCTTGGTCCAGGACTCTGATGGCTGAAGTGCGGGACTGTCTGTGGCATCTCTTAGATGTTTTCCTTAAGAGTGAGTAGAGAAACTTTTGTTTCAAGTTTGCTTAGGAATTCATCCTTTCCATTTTACTCCATTTACTGAAAAATTTCTGGCTTTCTGAGTGACCCACATTTCAAGAGGCTGGCTTTAGGATTTGAAGATTCCAGAGAAGTCAGCAGTGGGCACAGAGTCTTTGCAGTACCCACCAGAAAACAGTCGATCCCCCTGGCACCTTCTCCCTCCCCCACCCCCCTTCTCATCTGATATTTGAGAAGAATTTTCACAATGATCCATTTAGAAGGGTTTGTCTTGGAGAATGCCTTGCATCCTGTACTGTCCTTTACAGACTTTGGATTGTTTTGGGGGAGCAATAACAATAGAGTTTGAGACAGGGGGTCAACTTGACAGGGCAAGAATATGAAAACTTTGGGATTCATCTGTGTCCTAGGGAGAACTCATTTATTCCGAGGCCGACAAAACGCATGGCTCCCAAGTACCCTCTGTCCTTTGTCGAGGCTGTTTGTTGTTCCCTGAGGCTGAGCATGTAAAACACGTCAAGGAAGGGAACAGCCATCAGTGGTGTCGTGACACTTTTTTTTTACTTCCCTGTTTCTTGCTCCTTGACTTAGAATGTTTTACCTTGTCAACTCTTCTGGCTTTGGAGGAGCTGACTTCTCAAGAAGAGTCGAACACATCATTTTTGAGTCCTTCTCACGTTCTAAACACAGGTTGAACATGTTGTAAATGTTCCGGGAAACACTGAGGCACTGGGACAGCTGGTTGTTTTCAAAGTGCACTCAGATTACTCCAGTAGTCTTCGCTAATTGGCTCTGCAACAATGTTCAAAACCATCTCATTTAATCCAAACGTTTCAGTGTGTCCAGAAATCTGTCATCACCAAAATGTCTGACTTGGGTTTGGTGCATCAAAACATGCCATGGTCTGTCCATTTGACTAAATGAAACTGAGTGGGGACACCCTTACAAACATATCAGGGGTGCTGCCTTCTATTCTCACACCCATCACCTGTGTGGGGTGCTAACCCACTTCCTAAACCTACCTCGAGCGTCACCTGAATACTAACCCTCAATCCAGCCTTAATGGTGTCCCTAACTAGAAGCCAAACTGTGCTTCAGAATCCACCCTAAACCTCACCCTAGCCTGAAACTAATCATCAACATAACACTAACCTTAATGCTACCCCTATCAACCTAACTTGTATCCAAAACTGAACCCTTACGCTAACCTCAGACCTCACCACCAAACTAGCCTTATTCTAACCCTAATTCTCATGAAATACCAAACCATAAACTTAAAGCTTTCTTTAACCTGAACTGATTTTTAACCATAATCCTCAATTCACCCTGCAACCTCCACTTACCTCTAAACCTAACCATAACCTTAACTCAGACCCTAACCTGAAGCCTCACTCTAAACCGACCACTCTCTGCAACATTCACTCCAAAACTAATATCCAAACAAATCCTTACCTCAGAGCTAACTTGAATTTTCAGTCTACCCTTAAACCTCTCTCCAAACCAAACTCTTACCCCAAACCAGAGCCAGAAGTAGACATCTTGTGGACCCCAACCCCAGTGAAACACAAACCCAGACCTCAACACTCACTCTAACGCTAAAACAAACCCTAAGCATACCCTCAACCCTAACCTTACGCCGGACTTTCATTTGAAACCTAACCTTCACTTGTGTCTTTACAGTCAGCCTAGACCTAATTTCACTGGAACCCTGAGCTCAAAGCAACCTCTCAACGTTTTTGACTGCCTTACCCTAACTCTAAAGCTAACACCAATTCTAACTATAACTCAAAAACTGACCCACACAGTAACCCAGATCGTGACCCTAAACACTAGAGCTTACTATGACCCTCAACCAAACCCAGTTTTCTCTTCAACCTTGACCTCAAAATGAACTCTGCCCAAAAATACAAAATGAACTCTGCCTGAAGACTTAATACAAATCCCAAGCCTAGCACTAACCCTCAACATAACCTAAACCTAAACCTAACCCTAGCATAAACTCAAACTCTAACCACGGATTAACCCACTTGAAGACTCAGTCTTAACCCTCACCTAACTCCAAACCTCATCCTGAGCTAAACTCACACTTGGACCCAATCCTAATCCTAAATCTAATTGAAACCTGAATCCTAACCTGAAAGATAGCTCAAATTCTAACCCGACCTTAACTGCAATAAAAAACTCAGTCGGTTGCCACTGGGGCAGTCTGGCGGGCAGCAACAGGTCATTCCGGTTGCAGCATGGTAGTGGATGAGTGTGAGGGCTGGGACTGAAATAAAGAATGTTTTAGGAGTAATCAATAGTAGCTTAGATGAAGCAGAGACTCAAATCAGCAATTTAGAGAATAAGTTAGCAGAACACACCCAATTAGAAGAGCAATGAGAAAGAAGAATCCCAAAAGATGAGGATAGTTTATGGGGCCTCTGTGATAACATCAAGTGTACCAACATTCATATCATAGGGGTACCAGAAGGAGAAGAGAGACAGCAAGAACCTGAAAACCCATTTGAAGAAATAAAGATGGAAAACTCACTAGCCCGGTGAAGGAAATAAACACACAAGTCCAGGAAGTACATAGAATCTCAAACAAGATGAACTCAAAGAGGCTGACACCAATATATGTCATAATCAAAACGTCAAAATTAAAAACAAAGAGGGAATCTTAAAAGCAGCAAAAGAAAAGCAATTAGTTACCTATGAGGGAGCTCCTGTAGATTATCAGCTGTTTTCTCAACAGAGATATTGCAGGCTAGAAGGGATTAGCATGAAATATTCAAAGTGATGAAAGGCAAAGATTTATAATCAGGGCTACTCTGCCTAGCAAAGCTAT
>JAQQSQ010002987.1:0-10018 GCA_028627145.1 Eidolon dupreanum
TAACAGGAGAAAATCAAATGTTTTAATGCGTGTGCATGGGGAAGTCACACAGGCATGAAATTTCCAAAGACAGTGAGGCAACATCGGGTAGACAAGATATTTTGGACAAAGGAGAAAAGATGAGGCTCGGGAGGGTTAGATTTCAGAAGTGAGATGGGTGGTTTACAGGTAGTTGAGGAAGAGCAGATTATATAGGACAGACAACTTGTTGCTAGGCAACTCAGAAACAATGGGACGCAGTGGGTATCTAGCTAACAGGCACCTTCCCGATGTGCTCTTAGTTACCATACTTAATTCAAATTAGGCTAAGGCAGCATTCTAAGACTTCCTATCTGAAGCATGTTTCCATGTCTGAATTACTCCTTTCTCCTGCAGGAAGGAGGGAGGGTCCAAGGTTCTTTCTGAGTCTTCTTTTCTTACTAAACAGCTTAAAATCAATATCCCAAAAAGCAGCCTCAGGGAGGCAAAATTTTAGTTCCCTTCGCTTGTGAATGCAACGTGAGTTTGCCCTCTGAACATATCGGCTAAATGTCCCGAAAAAGAATCACAGAAAAATAATTACTCCAACAGGTGTTCAGCAGTAAAATGCCTAATGAGGCCATGGAGAGAGCGTCTGCTTTGGGGAAAAAAAAAAAAAAAAGAGTTATGTATATCCACTCAGTGTGTGTGTGCGTCTGTGTGTCTGTGTGCGTGATCTAAGCAAAGCAATAAATTAATCTCGTACAGCAGTGGGCGGGGAGGAACAGTCCGCCCTTGTACGTGGAAACCGGAAGACAGACAAGTTTCTCCCGTGTGGCTCGGGAAGAATGCCAGGAGTGGGGAGCAGGAGGGGTGCCGAGGGCAGGAGAAGACGTTTTTTTTCCTTTTTTTAACAATACACGTTATGCCTAAATCTCCATAAATCACATTTCGGAGAAATAAATCCTTTGACCTCCAGTCGTCCTTCGTGGGGAAGAAAGATGTCGGAAACCATGCTTGTGCCGAAAGCAAGAGATGGTAAGAGTGATATAACTGTATCCGTGACTCTGAAAGGCACAGAGACGTTTCTTCAACAGCAGGAATCTCCCCTGACTGGGATGCCTTTGTCCCCGGTCACTCTCCTCAGCCTGCTACCCAACTGGTAAAGTCAGGTGCAAACTTATCAGCTTCTCTGGAAGCTTCCTCTCCCCTCAGTTAGGGGAGATTTCCTTAACCTGAACATCAGCTCTTCAGAGCTTGGGTGAGGGTAGTGGTTCTCAATCAGGGTGACTTTGTCCCCCGGGAGACTTATGGCAATGTCTGGAGACGTTTATGATGGTCACAATTGGGAGGGAGGCACTACTTGTACCTGGCCAGTAGAGGCCAAGGGTGCTGTTATACACCCTACAAGGCACAAGACTGTCCCCACAACAAGGAATTATCAGCCCCAGACACCTGCAGTGCCGAGGCAGAGAAGCCCTGCTTGACAGTGATTTGTGTGTGGCCGTCACACAGTGCATGCAGCTGGTCTCCCCCTCCTCCTTGGCTTCCAGGCGCTACACACTCTTCGAGTTTCCTGCGACCCCACTGGTCCAACCTCTTGTCACCTCTGCTGGCCCTCCCCAGCTCCACAACTCCTAAACGATGGCTCCGCCCTTGGACTTCATCTCTCTGCCCCGTTTCACTTCAGCCTATGCCTCCGAACACCTGCAGACACGCCGGACCCCTCCCGTGAAGTTACAGCTCCGCCCAGGCTCCTCTGGTGAATTCCAGGTTCGCAGATGTTAAAACGTCTCCCCTCGGGCAGCTCCGAGGCCCCTCGAACTCAGCACCTCCAAACCCGAGTTCCTGATCTTTCCCCCAGAGAACCTGCTCCCCTAGATCAACTCACCTAATGGCAATCCGGTCTGCCCCGATGCTCAGGGGGATAACTTTGCAGGTCTCTCGCCTTCCCTCAAACATTCATTCGATCTACCTTCAAACCCTATCGACTGAGAACACATCCAAAGTCCGACCACTTCTCTCCCCGTCCACTGTCGTCACCCCGGCCCAGGCCTCCAGCATCTCACTGCAACAGACCGGTCTCCGTGCTTCACCTCCCATCCCTTCTCAACGCCGGAGCCAGAATGATCGCTTTAAAATGTAAGCCAGACCGTGTCGCTTTTCTATTCAGCATCCTCGATGGCTCCAAAGTTCTTATAATATCTCAGAGTTTCGTAGGATCCTTCTGCTTCGAAATCCCTTGCTCTGCCCCCGTCGGCGTCTCTGCCTCACATCCTACCCCTCCTCTGCTTGCCTCCGCAGCCATGCCGGCCTCCTCGCTCTTCCTTGCCTCTGCCTCAGGACCTTTGCCTTCGCTGTGCTCTCTGCCCAGAATCACCTTCCCCAGAAATCCCGTGGCTTTCCCCAGCAACCCTTCAAGTCTTCTCGGAAGGTCACCTTCTCAGAGGAGCCACACGATTTAAAATTGTTGCCCTCCTCCTCCACTCGTCCGGTCGAACATTTTTCCCACATTGCGTGTCACCTTTTGGCACTGTACTTACTTTTCTTATCTAATGTGTTGTCTAATCCTCCTAAGAGTGAGCAAGCTCTCTCAAGGCTGGGAGCTCACCTGGTTGCTGTCTGCACAGCGCCCAGACTGATGCTTTCTGCAGCACCGGCCCGATGGGATGCAGGAACAGATGCCCAGTTCGGCTTCAAGATTCTCAGGGAACGGGGAACTTGAGATGCTTCGCATCACCTCACACAGCACCTCGCTCATGTTCCCTTGCCCCCATTTTTCCTTCCTCCCTGTCTTACTTTAAGCCCTTGTACACATCAGTAATTTCATTTAATTTATTAGGGACTCAATCCACTTTTAATTGCATATTCAATCTGGATGCTTAAGATGTCAAAAGGTATCTTCGCCACAGTGCAGATTTCGTCTCTCCTTGCTAACCAGCTTATCAATCAATCTACCAGGAGGCGGGCAGAGGCTACCTGCAGGCCTCGGAGGACAGGCTGTGAGAGGAGTTTCTGCACCATCTTGTGGACAGCCTGGGAACTACACTTACTGGAAAAACAGAACAAAACAGGGTCTTCCTGTGTCTCAGCGTGTGCGGGAAAATTCTCCTGTTTAAAGTCTCCTCCACACCTCAAAAGCAAGACCATCCTCCCTCTCCTCCCCAGTCTTCCGCTTTCCAAAGTTCCCTTGGCTAAGAGTGTTTTAGGTTGGTGATTCTCACTCTTTTTCAGGAAAAAATAAATTTCCTCCTGACCCGACAGGAAGAGAACCAAGGTTTTGACTTCTCCCAAACTGTTCCTCACTTAGCAGCTTCGTCCAATTTAACTTGCTAAGTCAGGAAGCCCTGTAGGTCTTTAGTATTCAAAGCCGCTGTCCTGTGAGGCATGACCTGGGTGGTATTGCAGGAGGCCGTCCCATCTAAGGACTCAGCACCCATCGGTCTGGCGGGAGTTCTACAATATGACTTTTATTCCTCTATCAGAACTAGGTTTAGATGTACTTACTCTTGGGACAGGTAACAGCTCGATTTCCGATCTTACCGATCTAAGTGGCCCATGGCTGACCTACGGGCAGAGGAGAAAGGCCATTGGTCACCTAGAGGGAAGGTCTAAGGGTAGACACTAAAGGGCAAGGCCTGTAACAAAGAAAGGCCAACAGGGCCTCCAAACTGTACTTCACACACCTTACCGTTAGTTTCCCTCCTGTTCCGCCTGCCTAGCCATGAATCGTGCTTGTGGTCACTAGGTTTTATTTGGGATTGAGGAGGAGAAAGGGGGCAGGTTACTCTTTGCTAGTGAAAATTCTACATAAAAATAATGTATAAGGCAATTCTATTATTCTCGAGAACCCCAAACTATATTAACTACAGCTACCGAAGTCCACCAAAGTAGACAAAACTGAGGATATATGAGTAGCACATGAATTCCTTGGAAGGTGCTTCTGAGTTATGAGAAGATTCTTGAATCATTTTAGCCAAGAGTCGGAGAATTGTTTGTTTTTGTGGTATGTATAAAGAACATGAGAAAGTGTGGACTCTTAAGTACACTTAAACTTTAGACCACTTTACCTGATTTGCCATCAGAAGAGAATAAACATTTATTGAGAGCCAGTTTATGGCACTATCTAAGCATATTCCATCCTTATTCGCCTAAATAACTCTCGTTAGAGGCCAGCTGTGTGACCTTGGGCTAATAGCTTAACCTCTCTGGGCCTCATTTTTTTGATCTGTGAATGATGCTGATGCAAAACAATTTGATGATTCCTCAAAAAGTTAAGCATAGAATTACCACATGATCCAGCACCCCCACTTCCAGATATAGACCCAAAAAGAGTGAAAGCAGAAACTCAAACAGACATTTTCGTACACCAATGTTCAAAGCAGCAGTATTCTCCAGAACTCAAATACCCATCAACAGATGAATGAATTAACGACATCTGGTACATATATACAAATGGATTCAGCCTTAAAAAGGAAGGAGATTCTAACACATGCTACAACATGGATGAACCTTGAAAGCATTATGCTAAGTGAAATAAGGCAGACATAAAAAAACAAATATTGTTGGATTCTACTTATATGAGGTACCTAGAATAGGCAAATACAATTCATGGAGACAAAAAGTAAGATACAGGGTACTGGGAGCTGGGGGGAGGGAGGAATGGAGAGTTTGTCTTAACGGGGACAGAGTGTCAATTTGGGATAATGAAAGGTCTGTAAATATGGTGATAGTCATACCACATTGTGAGTGTGCTTAAGTGCTACTGAGCTGCACTTAAAATGGTTAAAGTAGTAAATTTTATATTATATCTATTTTACCACAATAATAGATAGATGGTAAATGATAGAGAGAAGTGCAGAGTTATTATTCAAAGTTATGTCTTTCTTAGCTGCAAAATCAATGTTCTTCCTGCGATATTGTCTAATTCTAAATGTGCTGAATTATGCTTTTGTTAAATTTTACTCTATGCAGAAATCATGTTGAATAGATGTGAATTAATTCGGGTAGTTACCGAAGCACAAAAAGGAAAAGCATGCAAATGAGTTTCTTCAAGTACAAACTACAAAGTAGCAAAGACTCTTCCAGGTTTCTTCCTGAGCTGGTTCCGTCCTGGACCAGCCCTCTCTCCCTTGGCGAGACATCAACAGGGCAGGTAATTTCTCTTCCTCTACAGTTTGATGAGAAAAGTCTCCACAGTGTATTTTTTTTCCCCACGTACGATGTAGAAGAATGACTTTTCTTCCTCCCAATTTAATAGAGATGGAACATTCCAGGACCAAGAAAATGTCATGCACTAGACGATGAGTAAGCCAGACATCATGGGAATAACAGTTACAGGACACGGCCATTTGCCAAAAATGTGACCTATGGGATTTAAGGGCCATGTCATGCTGCCCCGCCTGATGGTTTTTATTTGGATAAAAAGAAACCACCAATTTAGTTTTCTTGCGAGGGGGAAATGTCCAGAGTATATCAGCTTATGGGGCAGGGGACACATGCACGTGTGCACATCCACATGTTCACGGCCATGGGGAAAGAGAATGGGGTGCCCCCTAACTCAGGGAATTCCAAAACTTACAAGAGGAAATAGCCTACTCTCTGCGGCAAACCAAAAAAAAAGCAAGAGAGAATGGATAATAAGATGCCAGGGTTACGCTCTTACCTGGAAGAAAAGTAAGCCAGGAGAACTACGACTGTGAAGACGCCTTACAGAACATAAATCTCTCCACACAGGGCACGTAACATATTTTCTTACCCTTTCAAATCTCACAGAAACACATCGTCAAGACTGAAAATATAAAAGGCCATAAAACAAAGACCCAGATGTGTGCATCCATTCCGTGAGAAATTACCGTGTGAGGACAGATGAAAGTGGAGGTAGTGAAGCTTAAACGTTAAAGTTGACTCAGTCGATAAACACTAGCTGAGCACCGACCTCATAAAAGATGTGGGGCTAGGCTCCGAAATACAAAGAACAAAACATGACCCCTTCCCTATTCTAGATTAAAATCTAGTTGTGCATTTTAAAAAATCTAGTTCTGTAAGCAGAAAACTATCTTGATATGAAGAGTTCATTAAATAAGTGGTATAGAAAGCAGGAGTTTCAGTTCTAGATGGAAGGTTGAATATGAGTGTAACTCCTCACCCTCCTTAGGCCTTGTTAAAACAGTAATGAGAACATTTAAAAGGACATAAATCCTGCCGGTGGAACTGCAAATTGGTACAGCCACTACGGAAAACAGTATGGAGTTTCCTCAAAAAACTAAGAATTGAACTACCATATGATCCAGCAATCCCCCTACTAGGTATTTACCCCCAAAGACTTGAGAACCCATATCCGAAAAGATATTTGCACACCGATGTTCATAGCAGCATTATTCACAGTGGCCAGGACATGGAAGCAACTGAAGTGTCCTACGACAGATGATTGGCTAAAGAAGCTGTGGTACATATATACAATGGAATATTACTCAGCCATAAGAAGAGATGAAATACTGCCATTTGTGACAACATGGATGGACCTTGAAATAATGATACTAAGCGAAATAAGCCAGACATAAAAAGTTGAAAATCACATGGTATCACTTATGTGTGGGATATAAACCTAAAAGCAACAAAGGAGCAGGACAAACAAACAGAAACACATGGACGTGGACAATAGACTGGTGGTTACCAGAGGGTGGGGGCGGGGTGAGGGGAGAAGGTAAATGGAGGGGAAAAAATTTTAATCATTTCTTCAATTAAAATAATTAATTAATTTAAAAATAATAAATAAAAAAATAGAAGGACATAAATCCACAAAAGTGAAGAAAATAAAAGGGGGCTTTTGTTGATGAAAATTCAACAGACATCTGAAAGACAGAGGTGGACAAAGGCACAGCAAAAGGAAGTTCAGAGGAAATCAGAGCCTGTGACGTCTGCGTGGAAGGGAACACATCCCACAGAAATAGCCCATCCACTCTGCCAAACCCCGATGAGGTCCCGGGCTCAGGACCAGCAGGAATGGCGGTGGCAGTGAAACAAGGTACGTACAAGAAACATCTGCCCTGCCCACTGCCCCCACGCGACTCACCTGGAGGCCAGACATCATCCCTGCCCATCCCATCCCCCTCTTATCCCCCCACCCCTGCCCCCCGTGTCTAATCGCCAGAGAGTTTCACTCAAAGCAATTCAAATGGCCCACGGGGGAGGCCGGGAGAGGCTCAGCTTAGGTTCTCATCTAATTAAGTTAGATCCCCCTGAGACCCATGTGAGCATCAGACAGAAGGTCGGTGAAACTGTGTGCGTCTCAAAACCACGCTCTATGCGCTGATTCTGAGAAATACACGCCTTCATATCCCAGAGTAAGTTAGTTGAGTGGTGGGTTTGGGGGTTCCTTGCTCCATGGGAAACAATATTCTCGCCCCTGGAGAGTTCATTTTCCTATAACCCTCCTGAGTCCATCCACTGCCGAGAAGTCGCCTCCCACCGGCGAAATTCCATTTGGCTGCTGGTAGAGCCTTTGAGAAGATTGTGACATTTTATCGTTAATATTTGTGGCATATTTTAACTGAAACAGCCCTTACGATCATTGGACTGATTCGTAGCATTTTCATGACATAAAGATCAGAAAACTAAAATAATGCTTGCGATGTGGTCATGAAGTTGAGGGCATTTCCAGTCACGTAACAATTCGTTCAACAAATACCGAGCACCTCTTAAGTGCCAGGTTCTGTGTGGGTGCTGGAAATACAAAGATGAAACAGAAAATTGGCACAGCTCAGATCATGGAGCCATTTGGAGAGAAAGACATTAGGTTAAAAATTATAAAGAAAATGTAAGATTGTTAACGGCGGCAAGTGCTGCAAAAGAAGAGTGTACAATGTAATCACTGCGGAAAAACAAAACAAAACAAAACAAAACAAAAATACGTTTTATCTGATCAGGGAGCTCAGAAAACGCTTCTCAGGGGAAGTGACAGTTGAGCCCGGGTTTGAAAGATGAGTCAAGTTAACTAAATGAAGGAGGATTAGGTGACAGTCCAAACTGCTTTTCAGACCCACCGCTTGGTGAAAACAAGGGATCAAAAGAAGCCCACCGTGGCCAAGCTCCTGGAGCATAGAGAGAAAGCCTGGCAGGGAAGGTGGGGGTCATTCTGTGAAGGCCGAGGCTCCAGGGAAAGAGGGACTGAATTCATCTTCAGAGCCACAGAATGTCACTGAAAAGTTTGTGAAAGAGAGGTAACCAACTCTATGATCCAGTAATTCTGTTCCTGGGTAGACATCCAGGGGAAATAGAAAACGTTATGTCTACACAAAAACTTAGACACGAATGGTCATAGCAGCATTATTCACAAAAGCCAAAACGTGGAAACAGCCCAAATGTTCGTCAGTGATGAATGGCTCAACAAAACAGCATATCCCACAATGGAGTATTATTCACCTCCCAAAAGAGAAGAAAGTATGGATACATGTTGCAAAACGGATGAATCGTGAGAACACTCTGCTCAGCGAAAGACGCTAGTACTGAAAGACCATATGCTACACGATTACATTTGCCAGAAATGACCAGAACAGTCAAATCCAGAGACCCAGGAAGTAGATTAGTGGTTGCCCAGGTCTGGGGTAGGGGCGGGGGGAATGGGAGGTGACTGCTAATGAGTCTGGGGTTTGTTTAGAGGGCAATGGAAATGTTCTTAAAATTAGATGGTGGTGATGTTTGTAGAACTCTGTGAACATAAATCTTACACTTCAAATGGGTAAATTATGTGGTATGCGAATTACATGTCAATAAGACTATTTTTGATTTAAGGCATGATTATGTTTTGGAAAGATCAGACTGGTAGCAATGTGGGAAAAAGTTAAAGGAGTGTAAAAAAATGAGCACAGAAAGACCAGTGAGGAGGCTATATGGGTATTGATGACTGACTAGACTACAGTGGCTGTGGTGGAGATGGAGAAGTGGACTGTTTTGGAGAGATTTAGAAGGCATGGTATGCAGGAGTCGATGCCTGGTTGGCTACTGGGAATAAGGGCAAGAGGGGGCGGGGTCCATGGGGGCACCCAGGTCGTGGCTGGATAGCTAAGAGGCTGCATGCACAAAGACCAAGCTTGCCAAAGGAGGACTGAGCTCGCTTTTATGGACAGAGTTATCGTGGATTTTGTTTAGAGGGGCTTTTGAGACATTCAAGTAAAGACATTCGGCAAGCAGAGTCCCTGGATTGAGAGAGAGGGAGGGAGAGGGAGAGAAGGAGGGGGAGGGGAGGAGAGGGGGAGGGAGAGGAGAGGGGAGGAGAAGGGGCAGGGGAGAGGGAAGAGTGGGGGAGGGGAGGGGAGGGGGAAGGGAGAGGGAAGGGATGGGGAGCAGGAGAGAGGGAGAGGAAGGAAAGTAGGAGGGAATGAAAATAGAATGTACATAGATGGACGGACTGACGGACGGACGGACAAACAGAGAAGTGTCTGTGGCCGCTGAACAGTGCATCACAGGACTGCGCCATCATTCAGCTCTGACTCTTTCCCTGGCGTCGGATACCACGTTCTTCCTTGCTCCTTGGTACTGCCCAGTCTGGGGTCAGACCTAGTCTGTGTGTATCTATGCTACGTGGCCATGCCCAGTTTACGCAATGTCTCTGAGCCTCAACCTTCCTCCCCTCGGGGCTGTACATGTACAGGTGACACTGGTGTGTGAAGGACCCAGACAGAAGGTGAAGCCTGACCGAGGATGAAGCGCTCAGCAACAGCAAAAGCTGTGTACTCCGCACGGCTCAGTTCAAGGAGCCCTGCTCCCAGCGTGAGATCCTCAGCCCACTCTGCAGGGCGGATGGAAACACGTGGGCTCCGGCTTCTTCTGCAAACAAATAAAGCGGGACAAGAGAGGAAGGATCTAGGAGCTTAGGAGCATGGCAGACTGTCACTAGACCGTCTTCTGCGATGAGGTGAGGGGTGTCCTTACATCTCTCCAGCACACAGCTCAACAGCAAGACTCGCGAACCTCTCCAGTGTCACTGAAACCCGAAGCAGGACCGTGCGAAGATGACAGTGCAACCTCTTGAGTCAGGAGAAGCCACGGAAGCAACCTC
>JAQQSQ010000298.1:0-14774 GCA_028627145.1 Eidolon dupreanum
ACATTCTCGACAAATTCTCTCCTTGAAGTCTAACTCATTGACCACTAAATTGCAAAATTACCTCTCACTGCACCATTCTCTGCTGCTACTTCAAGCCGTTTCTCCTAAAGAATCCAATATTTTTAATTATCAGTCTCAGAATCAGAAAACTTGGGAATACATAGAAATCTACAAGTCACATTGTCCAAATTTCAGGAATTTCCAAGGGAGATCATAAATATGTTTTATACTTGTCACACATCAAAAAAGAACATATATATTTTCGTAAGTGAAACACATTTATCAGGATTATCCTCATCATCACATATTGTCCTAACACTCTCAACTGGGCACAAAACATTTTCAGTTTTCAGAAGCTGGTTTACAGGGTAGCAGTCAGAATAAACCAGGGTTTGCTGCAGTAACAGATAATCCCCATGTCTCAGCGGCTGAAGATACCTCCGTTTTATTTCTCCTTCGCCTCACTTGTCCAAGGGTTCTCTGCCCTTAATGGTTGTTCAGGGGTCAGAGAAACAAGAGTCTCATCTCACTGCACGTTCTCGTAAAACCCACAGCAGGGAAAAGGCAATGCAGCAAATCAGGCCCTTATTTCTCAGGCTTCTAACTTGCAGGCATCGATTTCACTTCTACCCACTTATCAGTTCCGTGCCACACTCACTTTTAGAGGAGAGGAAGTCCAGCCTCGCCAGGTGTTGGGAGGGACACGATGCATAATTACCTGTCTCTTCTCAGCTGAAGTGGAATTCGCTTATCTTATTTTTCGAATCAGTTTGGGAACTGATTTCAAAGGAAAGGAAAAGTTTTGTAACGAGTGCTTGGCATTCGGTACCTACCTCACACTAAATCAGGGATACATATTCCTGACTGTAACTTGGGAAGCTTTAAAAAATATTCCAGTGTCCAGGGCTGGTCACAAAATGAAGAAATCGAAAGCTCCAGTGTGAGGCCTTAGCATGGAGTACGTTCTTGCAGGATGGCTTTTCTGTATAAATTGAAATACAGACCATTCTCTGTGGTGTCAACACTGGGACCAAGTATGAAATCAATGGTTCATCTTAATTGTCACAGGTGCACCAGGGGAGATGAAGGGTGATCTCCATGGTAACGGAGCCACAAGCTCTGTGACTTCAAAATTAGGTTAAATTAGTGTGCTTTCTGCTATATGCATTTCTGCCCACAACGAAATGTTAGTTATCTTCCTCAACTGGCTAATGAGAAAGCTTTGCTTCTGCAAAAAGCTTTTTCCTAGAACGTTATTTAGATTCTTACAAACAAAGAGCTAAAACTAATCAAACAGATGAGGCTCCTGTCACAGAAGGTCCCCAAGTGCTTCTTTGGCCCACAATGGCCGCATTTAACACAGACATGCAAAAGCAAGATCAGAGAATTTTAAGATTTTTTTCAAATGAATCAAATGCCATGATTGTGCCTCCTTCTTCTAAGAACACAAGAGTGTATTCAAAAATAATAATAAAGACAAAGAAAAATGCGGGGCAGAGTCATCGTCCAGGGGTGACAGTTACTGTCAGGTCACGCCATGTTCTCTAACAAGCACGTGGGTGCCCAGGTCCAGACAAGCCAGAAGCAGGCGGGTCAGCATCTGCTTTCGCATCTGTCAGGAGGTAGAACAATCAAGAGAAACAGCTGTCTCCAGAAATGTCAGGGAGCGATGGGGTCACTGGGCTCTGGGGCAGGAGCAGAAGGTGGGAGAGGGGCCCGAGGCTGTGGGGGAGGCTGCAGGTGAGCTGGGGTTGGCAGCCAATGTCTGTGCAGAGACGGATCCCCATGCACAGGTTCGTTAACTTGGTAATGGCTGGATCGCGTTGCTAATAAGAATTCAGAGTTGATGGCGAAGGGGGTGTTGATTTGAGTAAAGGCAGCAGGGCTAATCTAAAATTATCCATTTAGTGGAGTTCACTAGGTAAATGAACTAAAAGCAAAAACACATTTTAACTACGAAGAGTTAGTTTGGTTTGGCCTCAGCCTGCCAATGTCCGATTCTGTTGGCAAGATCGCATAACCCCAATTTGCGCCCAATTCTTCTGTGTTAGTGAAAAGCCATGACTTAGGCAGATTATGCGAAATGCTTTCATAGCTGAAACGTATTATAATTGGGTGCAAAACATAGGAAAAAATAGCCAATTAACTACCTAGAACAACCCAGATATGACAGAGGCAAGAAAAAAAAATGGCACAAAAAGGTTCAGTGAATATTTTGTGATGGGTATTATGTAACGTACATTACATTACAATGCAGAGAGGTCATATGTGTGACCTCAGATTCACCTTGCCACTGGGTTTTCAACCTTCATACAGAAGTGTAGAACTATCACACTCAGGTATAAAAATGTTTATTTAATGCTCAGCATGATTTATAGATTTTCCAGCATTCGTGATGAAGGTAAATGTCGCATACGTCCAAGATACCACAAGAGAATAGTTAGAAACTGGGGTATGAAAATCTAAAAAAATGCTTCTTCTCAAATATGGGAATTATTCAGAGTCACAGGACATTAAATATTAAGAACTTCTGCCCAAATGAACGGTAGAACTTTCTAGTCATTCAAGGAGAAAACATGTAATTTCAGCTTATTTTTCCTCTCAGGACACAAGGCGATGACTCTTCTATTTTGATACCATCTTTTTTCTGAGGAGCACAAGGCAGGAAAACAAGTTCTCATCAGTGCCCACAACTTCCTGTGAGAGACTTTCCAGAAACGTTACTATTCTCTGTTGACAGAAGAGGGATTAAGGACGGGAGGTCACATAGCGAGCACATTCTGTGACAAACAGACACTGAAAAGTTGGGAAAAGAGAGCAAAAAAGCAGAACAAGCCGTTGCGTTGCCACACGCTGTCCATCAAATACTCACTTTCAACTTTTTCGTTTTTCATAAGCATTCTCTTTATATCTGAACAGATTAGCATTCGTTCTGAGCTACATTCTGCCTACTTTTTCTTACCTTACACATTATGTATTTTTTAATTTAAAAACTTTCCATGAACAGCAAGCTTCAGAAGTCCAAGTTTAATAAATGGTGAATGAATGAATGGCTTCCTGTGGCCCTGCTCCCAGCTTATGAAGCAAAACCTCCGGCCTCTCCATCTTCTCCAGGGGTATTTCCCGGTCCGACAGAATTACAAGACGATAATGTTAATAAAACACTTCGTTGGTTCAGATCCATGGTCTTACGAGCTTAGTTAGCATGAAAAGAGTTACTAATGAGAAAACAATAAAAATATATTTTATATTATATATGTGTATAATATGTGCATTTAGTTGTTATCATACATCCTACTTCATTTCACTCAGGTCAAATTCCTTAGAGATTTTAGATATTCTCAAAAAGTGACATGAAGCAGGGATGGAAAGCTGAATCATAACAAAAATGCAATGAGGAAGGGACAAATGATTAACTAGTGTTTGTACAACACCCTGATGTGGATGCTTAAAAAATGTTGAAACATAAAATACTCAGATTGATTTTGCGTCTCACGGCAATCCTGTGGTTTGGGGTGTCAGCATTACTTGGCTTTTGAACATGTGGGCACAGAGTGGAGGGGATAGAGAGGCCCTGACACAGAGGGATCCGCCTGTCCAGCTCTGTGTCACTGTCCTCGCTCACTGGGATCCCCTTCCCTCGTCGAAGTCACTACGTAATTGTACAACATTCTCTGATACCTTCACCTTCGCGCAGAAAAAATTCTAATAGCTTATTCATACTAAACTGTAATAGACTGATAAAAAGGATCTCTGACCTGTCGCTCTGGAAATATTTTCCTAGTAACAGAAACCCAGAAACTTAATCTCCTAATTTTAAAAGGTAGACACACTCGTCAGAAAGTATGCGAGGCCATAGGATAAAGATCATAGAACGTCATCAATTTTCTTGATGATAATGCGAGTAAAGTTTCCTGGTTACATAAAAATATTATTTTTATAAAAATATTATGGTACTTAGAACGGCAAAAATTGACATGACATTTGCAGGTGAAACACGAGGGTTCACATATGAATTTCAATTTTTCTGTCGCTGCGTTATGGTCCCCACGTCTCAGTTCTGGCTTTGTCCTCCTCGGCCCTGGAGGATGGTTTCTGGGGAAGAGGTTGAGAAGCACGCGGAAACGCGGAGAAATCCCTCTCTCGATGAGACTAAAGCGAGGGTAAGTATCGATTTTTTAACAGGTGAGACAGGAGATGACTCTCTGGGTGATGCCACAGGCACTTTACACCATCAACCGTCCATGGTGCATTTGGGGTGAAAACGGAAACGCCCAGGAGTCCCCGCCCTGGCACCCAGGAGGAGAGGTTCGTTTCCTCTGAACCCCCAAAGAAAAGCAGGGCTGTCCCCTGGAAGCACCGTGACCCGTCCTTAGGGCTGATACGCTTGGACCATAATCCTGCTGCAGGGAGACAGGTGTTTGGGGAGAGTTCTTGGTGCATGACGCCAGCTTGGAAAGTTGTGGTATTACACGACAGGCATCCATCGTTCCATCCAAACGGAGAGTAGATACTTTAGACAACATAAGACAGCTACAAACTGATTAAACAAACAAACAAACAAAAAACAAACAGGAACCAATTGGTGGTTTGATTCTAGTGAGTGCGTGAGAAGAAAGTGCAGGTGAACAATAAATGTGTCAACAGAAGGCTTTGCCCGTTCCCATGACTCCTCCTCCTGCGTTGACCGGGGACAGGACCAGCGTCACAACCATGTGACATGTACAGTTGCACAGCGCCCGCATTTGGGTTCATGATCCGCTATCACTACCCAGAAATGTTTAATGATTTTCGAACAAGGGACCCCGCATTCCTTTGTGGGCCTGGCCCTGGAAATCACAAAGCTGATGCTGCGGGTGGGAAAGATCCGCAGAAAAACAGGAGGTCGGGAGGGTGGGGACGCCCCCGCCCCTCCGCACCCCCTGCACCCCCCGCACCCCCGGCGAGCTGATAATGCTTTTCTTTTTTAGTCTAGTAGTGAATTATTTAGTCTATTTAACAAACTACATTGATCGACATTTCAATATTAATCCAACTTTGTGTTTACAAGGGAGATATCTATCTATTTATTTATCTATCACCTATCATTAAAATAAACTACTATATGCCCAATTTTTTTCTCAAAGCTGGAGTGTTACATTTATGTAAGAAGATAGTTTTATGACAGTCGTAATCATCATGGCGTGATGTGCAATGACCAGTGAGGCTCATTTTTGCAGTGACCGAACGTGTTTGTGGAGGGCCGGGCTCATTCTGACGTGCGAGACACACGGAAAAGAGGGGCAGAATCTTCCCATGTGATTGCGAAGCCCGGGGGCGGGTCAGGCTTTGGCGTGCCTGGATCCCGGTACTCAAGCAAAATTCTCAGGATTCTGCATTTTCTTTCTTCTCGTTGTTCTATTTGTTTCTACATGGTTTCTTTCTACAGTCGGACTTTCTCCATATAGAGAGCAAGAAGACAGCTAGCCGCCCAAATCTCTGAACTATCCTGGGGAAAGAGAACATGTCTCCCTCCAAATTCCATATTGTAATCCAGGGGAAGGCTCAGGCAGACCTTTCAAGCTATTTCTCAACCCTGTGTCTACCATTGTAACCATTTCCTTCTTTTACGTTTGAGACAGGCTCTAGGGATTGACAGGCCCACATCCAACTGGGAAAGACTCCCTAAAAGGAGAAGAGAAAGTGGATGGTGCTAGAGAGAGCGGCAGGCTGATTTAAGCATCACTACGTTCTTTGAGGAATCCATTCTTTGATTTACCTGTGGCTCTGTGCTTCCGTAGAGAAGTAAGTTCTACTGTGAGACACTTGAGCTCTCCCTTCAAATTCTAGAAGGAGGGAGAATCAGGACAAAGCTGCGTGTGCTTTTCTAGTTTACTATCTTCTCCTCTCACTCACACATACTCCCCAGCATGAATCTTCATCCTCAGACATATAGGGAGGAAATGTCACCAAGGTTTGGACTCAGTTTGTTTTTGACTCTTAATAGTGAAGGTTCTTCGGTGGAAGATGAAACTCCAGTGACATGCATCTTTTAAAAGGCAGTGTGATTCTACATGATCACAGTTTGTGCATTATTTCCCCCAATGAAATTATAAATTCCTCAAGGAAAGACTCGTCATTGATGCACGAGGCTGTCTTCCACAGGCTTGGTGTGGGGAAGGGCACATGAACTGTTCTGAAGTCACCTAGTACCTGTCTGTAGTCATGTCCTAGGGCTGCCGTGACCAATAATAAAAATGAGCAGCTTAAAACAACAGAGATTTATTCTCTCACAGTCTGGAGGTCAGAAGTCTGAAATTGAGATGCTGGCAGAGCCAGGCTCCCTCTGAAGCGGTCAGGGAAAAATGTTGTCTTGTATCTTCCCAGCTTCTGCTGGTTTCTGTCACCCCTGGGGGTCCTTGCCTTTTACACTCTTCACTATAATCTTAATCTCGGTAGTCATGTGACAATCTCCCCTCTGTGTCTGTCTGTCTCTGTCTTCACATGACATTCTCTCTGTGTCCATGTCCAAATTTCCTCGTCTTAGAAAGTCACCAGTCATGGGGATAGGGTTCACCTTAATCCAGGATCACCTCATTTTAACTTGATTACATCTGCATAGACCCTATTCCCAAATATGATCACATTCAAGTACCAGGGGTTAGGACTTTAACCCCTTTGTGTGTGTGTGTGTGTGTGTGTGTGTGTGTGTGTGTGCGCGTGGGAGGACACAATTTAACTCAAAACAGAGCCTCATTCTCCAGCAAATCAAATAAACACAGATGATTTTTAAGATACCTGTATTTTCCTTAAAATTTTCCCGGAAGAGCCAACATCGTAGTGAAAACATGACATCATCCCCCTCACCAATATTCTGAAAAGATGATCTGCCTGACCAATGGAAGTGCCGATGTAAAGAGGATTGTGTTTGATGAGTGGTGACAGGGCCGACAGCGGACTTACAGCCTCCCCTGGTCTGTGACGTCCAGCGCTGGCTAGGGCTCCTGGCGGCCCATGGATGGTTGGGGTCATAGGGTGGTTGAGCGAGGTCAGCGGGTGGGACAGCAATGCGCTGACCCAGAAGGAAGGTCACTGCAGAGGACTGAGCTCACCTTTCCCAGTGGGCAGGAAGCATTCCCGAGTTAGGGAGGAGTTGGACACTATCTGAAGGTTTGCCTATTATTTTTCTGATGCGCTAATCACAAAGGCCCGTCTGATAAAAAGGTTCATGGTGCCTGGGGGAGGAGGTGGAAGCGAGTTGCTCTGAGCAAAAACAAAGGCCCTGTGTCTTGCTGATAGTAGTAGGCCTTAGCGATGGATTAGGACTTTCATGCTCCAGTAAGGGAATACGGGTTGAATCGTGTCCCCACCAAAAAGAAGGTATGTTTTGATCCTAATCCCTAGCACCTCAGAACGTGATTCTATTTGGAGACAGGGTCTTTACAGAGGACATCAAATTGACACGAGGTCATTAGGGTGGGCCCTAGTCCAATGTTTCTGACGTTCTCATAAAAGAGAAGTGTTGTTAGTAGTCACTAATTAAAGAACATGCCTTATTTAAAGGCTTTTGATTATGACTGCTCACTGAGCATAGTTCATACAGCTTTAATTCTCCACATTGCTTAGAAAGGAAATCCAAATAATCTAAATATGAGTCTTGATTTAAAAGTCTAGAGAAAATCATCGGTAGGAAGAAGCAAGACACAAAACTATCTCAATAGTTTAATTGACAGGTGCTAATTTGGTCTTTATCTAATTCCCTGAGTTTAAGGGGAATTTCAAAAAGCAGCCAAATACATCATGAAGAATCTCTAATTGTTCTGTTGTTCTTTTTTTAAATTGAAAGAAAATTTAACTTCCTGGAATTTTCCATAGCTGTTGTGTTTTTTCATCTTGTCACTAATATGCATAATAAAGAGACGCCTGTTATAGACGACAATTTGGCAGAAACATGGTTAATGGAAGGCTTCCTCCATGTCTTCTGCTACTCGGGCTAAACATGCTGGCTTCTTTCCACCTTTCCTCGTGTGACAACTTTGTCTGTGGCCATCAAGGTTGGTCTACTGAGAACAGTCCCCAGTGTGGCCTTGTCCCTATGCAGGGAAAACCCAGGAACAGAATACATGGTTCTCGCCATGTTCCCCACAGTGAGAAGCAGAGTGGAATGTGACTGTCACCCATCTGAGGCAGACCCTGAACTTGAACTGAGGTTACATCCACCTGGGAGGTGGATCTGTGTCCCCAGATGGCTGTAGGCTTTGGATTCTCAAAGTCACATGTACTTTGAGTACAGCTTTATACTGCAGAACAGCATTGGCAGACTATAGCCGGAAGAATGAATATGGCCCACTGTCTGTTTTTGTAAATAAAGTTTTATTGGACACAGCTATGTTCATTGTTTATGTGTTGCTGTCTGTGGCTGTCATTATGACACAACAAGAGGGTTGAAAAGTTGTCTCAGCCTGTATGGCCTGCAGATCCTAAAATACCTAGCTCTTTACAAAAAAAGTTTGCCAGTTCCTTGTTATAGAATATTAGATTTATAATTCCTCCCCCAAAATATCAGGCAGTTTTATTTCCTCCAAAATGATAGTTAGATATAATCATAATATCTTAGGGACCTGGGAGGTGGGGTGGGACTAGAAATAATCTAGCTTCCCACCCATGCAAAAACATGATTTTGGAATATTTTTAAAATGTGCCCGTCAAAATAAACCACCTCGCCCTTCCCGTGGAGTGCCTCAACTCTGTGATGCAGGGGTGAGGCTTCCGTTTAGGGTCTTCCTTGGCCGACCCTGTGCTGTTGTAAACGGATCCTTTGACCCCTCTGGGCACCCCCACCGCCCTTTCTGGGTGTCGTCCTCATGGGGGGCTCTCATCTGCACGGCAGACCTGTTCTCGGGGCCCGGGCACGTTCTAATTTCAGCTCCTGAGCTTTCTTTCCCCTCATTGGCCTCCGGAGGGTTCTCATTTTGTACTTTACTTGGGGCTTAATTGAAGCACTGACTTTAGAGTTAAGATGCGGGGACAAGCGGTTTGATTTTCACAGGCTCCCTCGGAAGCGGCTTATTAAAGCTCTAATTATTAACCTGGTTTTATAATCCCAAGTGCATCTTTCATCTCAATTTTTTATTTCTATAATTAAGGACTGTCCTCTGAATGCTTCATCTAACAGACTAAAAGCACATGAAATAAGAAAGCAGATACATAAAAAAAAAAAAAACTTTAAAGATTTTTATGTCTTTCTTTTTAAATTAATATTGGTTTCTACAGTCAGAGCTGCTGATGGAGATTTGTCTGGCTCTCCAGGGTGGGCTCAGATGATGAGGTGGTCCACACGGCATCACTCCCAATCTGTGATTCTTTAAGGTTTGGTTGATATTGTAGTATTTCATAAAAAATATGCATTATGGATTAAATTGCAGTCTATTTTAAAGTAAATGAAGTAGGGTGTTTTGGTGGTGTACCGATAATTCTAAGAAATATCACATTTAATTTATTTCTGCTCTGGGATGTAGTCAGCGAATTGGAAAAAAAAAAGTACCCTGATGAAGTGAATTTTAAAATAGGTGTTGGTAGAGGGATGGTCTAATACTTCTGGCACTGTGCGCATTTCTCTCCTGTATGATAATTGCAAATTAATACAAACACATGGGCTCACAGTCCTTGATAGCTGTGAGAGCCCAGGGCTTGCAGGATGGGCTGCTCAGTGATCGAACCAGACCTGAAAGACAAACAGAAGGTGCATAAAAGTGCATTGCGGTCAAAATAAACACAAGAAGGTAATAATTTTGAAATCATTATGCCTGACTGAAGGGAGCTTGTGAGGGCATAAGGCTGGTTTCGTGGCTGCCTACCCCTCCCTCTGGGTAGGAAGCCTCAGTAGGAATTGCAATAATTACTTGTTTACCCTTTGGCTCTGCAGGTGACTGTTGGCATAAACCAGGTCATCTCGATGCGGTGAGTTTTCTATCCGCAGCATCTCACAGACTCTCCTCTGGAGAGGCAGAGGCGAGTTACCGACCCAGGGTAGGTTCTAATAAATGATTGTTAAGTGAATGGGCGAAGGAAGGAAGGAATGGATGAAATGATAGTTTTATTGACTTTCTCAGGAGGGTTCAAGGTGCTGATAATGCTTTCGGTAGCTTTTCCTATTCCTGATATCTTTACAACGTCAAGTGTGGTTATTAATAACATTAATTTTGAGGACAAGTTTTCATTTAAATATAATGTCTGGGCAATATTCAGGAGAGAGTAAAGGAGAGAGAGGGAGAGAGAGAGAGAGAAAGGGAGAGAGAAGGAGAGGGAGGGAAGGAAAAGAAGAAGGAGGAAGGGAGAGAGAGGGAGGGGAAAGAAGGAAAGGAAGGAAGGAGGGAGACAGGAGGAAGAAGAAGTAGGAAGAGAGGAGAGAAGATGCCCACGTGGGCATGCAGACAGAGAGAGAAGATGCTCGATTACATTTTCCATTGGGGCTTTGATTAGAATCCAAAGGAAACATAAATCATTCCGAGAACTTCAACCAAAGAGAGTTTAACACAGAAAATGTTTTAAAAGTGATGGAAAAGTTGAGAATTTCAATAGGAGTCCCTGAAATGACTCCCCAGGCTGGAGGCCCGTAGGCAGGAGACAGTTACCTGACCTCTGGGTCGGGGTCAACGAGTGACAGTGACACACACAGAAGTCTGTCTGGAGACACAGAGGACACCTGGCCGCTGCCATGACTCCGCCAGAGGCGGAGGGAGGGAAGAGTGCCCAGGTCCTCCCTTCCCTCCTCCCCTTCCCGTTTCCTGCCGGAGGCTCCTGTCGGCAGGGTCTCGGGGGACAAAGCTGTCACGGGAGACTGGGAAATGTGGCTTGCCAGAGGGACCTGTGATGGAGAGAAGGACAGGGAAAGGGGACAGACGGGTCCAAGAGCGGCCGAGGGTGACAGGACAGAAGTTAACGATGAATGTCTGGGACTCCAGCTTGAGTCGAGGAGAGAATTGTGACAAAGTATGACCTGTGTTTATTTTGTCAGCGAGGATTTCCTGGTCGCCTAACACGTGGAGACGCTGGCTCTGAATCCTCATCTTCGCAACAGTGGAGTCTGAACGCAGCCCTGTATTCCCCCAGCCTTTCAGCGCGATCTCATTCCCTGTCTCCTCTGGCTCCGTGCGCCCTCCCTGGGGATTCGGTCCTTACATCGTGTCCCCGGCGTCAATTCTCCTAAGGCACAGCCTCTCCTTCGCTTCCTCCAGCTAAGACAGCTGCTGATGAGAAGAGGAGATTCTTTCCTGGTGAGCTGGAGGCTACCTTGCATGCCGCCTGAGACAGAACTCACGATTTCTCATCCGGCTTCGCTGACACTGGTACCTCCTCACTGACTCCTCCATCTCAATTCGTACCTCAGTTTCTCACTCTTTTGCCCGATCTTCTCTCTTCTTCTTGCCTCCTGCCTCTCCTCCTCCCCAAAGAGCTGAGAACTGAGCATATCTAAGCTAAAGAATGCGCAGATGGTCGTTAAGCCAAAGAGAGGGATGGATACAATGTGCAGGAAAAGCAGGATCTCGAAGAAGAGAAATCAAAGAGGAAGAAATCTGAAAGAAAAGCTTCAACGGAGCTCCCCCGGCGGGTTCTACGAGTCTAAACTTTACACTGAGAATCTGCTGACTGCGCCATTGTGCTCTAACAGTGATCTTGACTTTGAGTCTAAACCCGGCCATGCCAGATACAAGGTTAGTATCAAGTACAAGAAATTTAATGATTAAATTTCCCACTTGTATTTTATTGTCTTGAATTCTTTTTTTCATAGTTGTTTGTTTAAGAAGATTTAAAAAACATTGCACTTTAGTCAGAAAAAGATAATAAATGTCTTAATAAATGTTTGATTCCCTTCCTGGCTACTTTTATTCAGTAAATTATCATTATTATTATTATTATTATTATTTGGCATCATATTGGAGCAGGGAAAGGTACAGGAAAAAAAAAAGAGAGAGAGAGAGAAAGCTATGGAGTCCAAAAAAAAAAAAAAAGTGAGCGTGGAACGTGAAGGATCAGACACTGACCTGTGGGATCAGAGAGGCAGCGACTGCGAGAGACACTTGAAATATTGGATGTGAACCTATGTAAGTAACATCATGTACTTACTTCTCATCCACTCACTGCAGAAGGCATTGTGGAGATGTTCACCCACACACACTGTGTGCCTGTCTCTGAGCTTGGCCATGAGAATACTCACAAGATGACTCACTGCGTTCTTGAGAAGAACCAAAAATGGGAGGGTCAGCTGAACATCGAGTTATACTGAGTGTGGAATTCGAGATTGTGGCTAGTATATAAATGCTTATTCCAGCCTCAAGAGGTCAAGAAAATCTTTCCTGAGTAGGTTAGGCCTTATCTGAGTTACGAAGATACTTATTTGGGTGAAAAAGCTAGGAACAGTGTGCTGGCCCAGAAGCGGAGAACAGGATCCGGATCAGAGTGGGCAAAGGCCCAGAGGCGGAGGCTCTCGGAGACTGACCGGCCTGCAGACAAGGGCGATTTGAACCCAGGATTCTGGGAAATGCCTGCTTCTGAGAAGGGTGCCGAGTGAAGCAGAGCCTAGATTTGGTTTGGAGGCAAAGGAAAGCCTTTTAATTGATTTTTATTTTTAGAAGAAACTCTGGATCCACTGGGGTAGAGATTGGAGGAAGCAGACCAGTGACCAGGAAAATAGGACAGGTGAGAGGTGCCTGCACCAAGGCTGTATCTGAGAAAGTGAAGACAGGTAAACACAGTTGAACCATAGTGAAAAACTGAATTGATGAAGGAAACTTCTGGAAAGTCTGGCCTTAGCCTAGTTTTGCGTGCCTGCCTTTGGCTGAAGATATTCCATCGTCCCTGTCCTGGATGTTTCGATTTCTACCAGAATAAGTACAGATAAGTACTTATTATGGAGTGGAGTGGTGCTGTTGTATAAACATCACCAGTCCGATGTTATTATAAGAATAAATATCAAAGAAAACATGATCGATTGAGCATACATGTGACTCAGTGACAATTTTTGTATTAGCTTACGTTCTTAGCAGGTCAAATGTATACTTAATCGATCTACTATTTCTCATAATTAGTGGTGTTCCAAATTTATTTATAAGGAAATGAGATGTCATGAGAATTAGGCAGCTCGCCCACCCACGGTGGCTGCCAAGTGCTGGGTCCAGAGGCAAGCCCAGGGGCGTCTCCCCCTAGAGCCCATGTCTTGGGGGACCACAGAGGAGGGCCTGCAGCCTGGCAGACACCCAGGTTCCAAGGCCAAGATGACAATTCCAGCGCCAAAGCCACATGCTCCAGGATCCACCAGTGGATATTCCTCTCCACTTCGCCTGAATCCATTGAATTCTTTTCAAAACATTAAAGGCAATCTGTGGAACATTTTTACACATGATGCTGAAAATTTCATAACATCAAGACATTAATGTACAATGTTTACTCAGGGCAGGTTTTCTCATATTTAATATTTCCTCTTCGTCATTTTCTTTTCACGATTCCTTTTTTTTGCAAACTTTAGATCTGTAATTTTCTTTCTGCAGAAGTTGTTGCCTTCCCTAAGCAATGCATTAGAAGAAATGGAATTCAATTTATTTTACTCTGAACTTATCTCACATTAGACATTTTCTGTAGTAAATGAGTAAAACTCAGTATTTTATGCTGAACAAAAATAACCATTGTGAAAATAAAATTATTTGCTAAGAAATGAGAGAGGAGATAAAAGCAACGTAACCATTATTGGAAATGTCGTGACCTGAATTTTACGGCTTTGTTAGAAACTTGGACTGTCATGAAGAGTGGTAATACCACAGAGGGAAAAAAATAATTTGACCAGTGTGTGTGTGTGTGTGTGTGTGTGTCTGAGAAAAGCCCAAGCCTTCCTATGCAGGTATGGTGGGTGTTTTCTCATTCCTTAGTCACCGATTTGGAAAAAAAGATTTCTGAAGCACTAGGAATTAGCATCTGTCCCTAAGCTTGGGTGGGACCATATCAGATATGTTTCTTACAAACGATCTTGGTTTGTAAGACTCATCCGCAGTGCATGATAAATATTTTATTCTAGCCAAATGCGAAAGCAAATGATTTGTGCCCTTAAAAAAAATAAACAGGCTCACTATAAGGATAAATAAAATGTAATCTATAATCATTTTAGCTTTCTCCTATTAATTTAACATGGAGGTGGCATTTTGGGTGAGAGATAAGGCAATCATTTTTTTTTTTTAAAGCGCTAATACAGTCCATTATATTACAGGAGAAAACATGTAGGAGGAAACAGTCAGATCTCTTTCACATATGGAACAATTAAAATTTTTCCCCAGTAAAAATTCTAATGTTTTCTTGGTAACATAGATAACACATGCTCATCGTTCAAAGACACGAACATCAGAAAGCAGCATAAAAAAGAAAAAAATCACCAGGAATTTCAATGCTCAGTACACAGAAAAATTTAGCGACCATTTTTTCAGAGATTTACATATATACAGATGTACATGTCCTATAAATACATGTGTAAGTTCATTTAATACTGTATATAATACATACACATGTAAAAGCATGCCTACGCATGGGGTAAGGAACAGAGCAAATCTGAATAAACGGACTCAAAATGAGACATGGATTATTTTAAATATATTAAAAAAAATAATTCAGCATTACCTAATTCCTGACAATCTAAAGATCCTAGTATTTTCTTTCCAAATAGAAGCCACTTTTACTGGAAACAATGGTTAAAGCTTCTGTATTATTTGAAATTACTACCTATGATGCTGATGATTTTTTCTGTGTACCTA
>JAQQSQ010002988.1:0-10017 GCA_028627145.1 Eidolon dupreanum
TTAGAAGACTCAATATTGGTAATACGAGAATTTTCTCCAAACTGATGCATAGCTCCAAAGTGGTCCTTATCAAAACCCCAGCAGGCATTTTTATGGAAATTCACACACTAATCCAAAATGTGCATGGAAACGCAAAGGACCTAGAAGAACAACCTAATTTTAAAATGAAAGGAAAGCATCAGTGGGTTCAATGTTACCTGATTTCAAAATGGGCGATCAAGAAAGTAAGTTTGGGCATGTCAACAATCAGTAGTGACACAGAGCGGTGCTCTGCAACCTAGCTCCACCTGACTCATGGCACAGCAGAGGCCTATCCTAACGGACGCTCCACTTCAACTTGAAAAGACACGTACAGCTGTGTGGGAGTAGAGCGTTTAATTAAGTCAGGTCGGCTGTTAATATCTTCTGTGTCCTTAAGGGTTTTGCTCCCCTAGTTACTGAGAGAGACGTATTTCAGTCTCCAAATACAATGGTTGGTATTTCTAGTTTTCTTTCCATTTTTTTCAGTTTTTGCTTCAGATATTAAGAAAGTTTGTTTTTAGGTACATAAACATTTATAATTTTTATATGTTCCTTTCACAGTTTCCCTTTATCTTTATGAAATTGTTGGTTTTTTTTCTCTAGTTTTGCCTTAAGGTATCTGTTATCTGATATTTAAATAGCCATTCTATTTCCCCTGTGCTTAGCATTTGCAGGACATATATTTTTCCAGGGTTTTAATTTTACTCTAGTTATGTCCTCGAGTTTAAAGTACATTTTTTTAAGGCAGGCATAGAATTGTATCCTGCTTTCTCATTCAGTTCGATAAGTTATAACGTTGATTGAAGTGCTTATTCCATTCACATCTAATGTACTTATTGGCATGGCTGAATTTATATCTGCCATTCTACTATTTTTGTCTTATCTTTTTGTTCCTCTGTCCCTATTACTAATTTAATTTGTTTTGAACAACATTTTTACAGATTTTAATTTCTCTTTTTACTTTTTAGCTACACTTCCAATCATGTTTGTTAGTGGTTGTTCTAGGTATGACAACATGAAACTTAAACTTATCAAAGTCTAAACTAATATTTGCTTACTTCTGGTAAAATATAAAAAACTTAGCAACATTATAGCTCCAACACACCCTCTCTTTCTTGTCATGCATATTTCATGCATATACATTATAATACTAAATAGACAGTGTCACAATTTTACTTTAAACAGCCATATGCCTTTTAAAGAAATAAAAGGAAAAAAAAATTCTTTTAGCTTTGTTGACATAATGACTCTCTCTGCTGTACTTTGTTCTATCTTTCCTATCTAAGCCACTCTCTGGTGACATTCCCTTCAGTTGCCTTCCTTTGGCATTTCTTCTAGGGCAGTTCTGCTAGCAATACATCTTCTAAGTCATTATTTTCCTGATGGTGTCTTTTTTCACTGCTTTTCTTTTTTGAAAAATTATTTTGCTGTATTTTGAATTCTTGTCTGAAGAGTTATTATGTTTCCCTTCTTCCACACTTTGAATATGCCATCCACCATCTTTTTGCCTTGACGTTTCTACTGAGATGGCAGACATTAATTTTATCTTGCTGCTGTGTGTGATGAGTTGCTTTTTCTCTTGCTACTTTTAAGATTTTATCTTTATGTTTATCTTTGAGTAATTTGACTGTTGTATTTCTAGTTTTTACTTTCTTTGTGTTTATTCTACTTTAGGTTCATTAAAATTCCTCAATCTGATAGTTTGTCATTAATTCAGGCAGGTTCTTCCATTAATTTTTAAAAGCTTTTTTCTGGTTCTTTCCCTCCTCTTCTACTTGAACTCCAATTACATATATGTTAAAAAGTTTGTTGTCACAGAGATTCCTTAAAATGTATTTATTGTCTTTAAATGTTTCTTCTGTTTTCATATTGAGTGATTTCTATCAATTTACCTTGTAGTTCACTGTTTCTTCCTTCTGCCATCTTAAATTTATTTGACTCATCTAGTGTTTTCATTTCAATGATTGAACTTATCAGCTCTAGAATTTTTATTTGATTATATTTTAGTTTCCATTTGTGTGTTGAGGTTTCGTATTTGTTCATATATTATTAGCATATTTCCTTAATTCTTTGTACATTTTTAAATATTAGAAAATACATGTGATGACAACTTACAAATTTTTGTCTGTTAAATCTAATGTCTGAATGTGCTTGGAGTCTGGTTTTATTGACAGCGTTTCCTTTGTTAATGTGCTGCACTTTCCTATTTCTTGTACTGTCTAGTAATTTTTGTTTGAAAATCGGACATCATGGAAAAATGTATCTGTGGAATTCGGGATTCTATTTTGTCCTTCTGAGGATTTTTAAATCTTTTTGTTTGTTGTAATAGGCAGTTGCTTTACCTAGATGTGAACTATAAAATCTAGCCTCATATGTTTTCCAGCCTGGGTCCATATGGGTCTCCCTGCTCTTGTGTAGTTTAGCGGTCAGATGACTTGGACAGAGGTCACACCCTTCACTCCAGGCTGTAAGACTCCCATGGCGGGCTGCCAGCTCTGTCTGGGTGAGGAACGGATTCCAAGCAGCACAAATGTATAAGTCTCCCAGGCTTTGCTTGTCCTCAGGCTCCTTGGGCCTCCCAATGGCATGCGTCATTGAATGGTCATCTATATAGAGGTGCTGACTCTATAATTTTGATGCTTCTATTGCTCCCTTGTTTCCAAAATCTCCATCTAAACTCGCAGCTGCTCTGTCTTCACCTCACACCGAGTTTGCCGCCCCCGCAGGTACAGTGTCAGCTTTTCACCGCCAGTCTGGATGGAGATGCCCACAGGCAAGAGGCTGCACGTCATCATTCCGACCCGATGCAGCAGTGCTTTCCATGGGAAAATGTTCCTCACACTGCTGCCTACTGTGAGTCATTTCTCTGTGCTGTGATTTTGTTTTGTTTTTTTCCCTGTTCTGGCATTTTCTTATATTTTATTAAATTTATTGGTGTGATAGTAGTTAATAAAATTATATAGGTTTTAAGTGTAATGATGCAAAGGGGTCACACAGATTCCCTCACAGAAAAAAAAGAACAAAAATGGACAAACTATTAAAAGAAACAATAATATAATACAGTATTGTTTTTTAAATAGTTTGTCCATTTTCGTTCTTCTTTTTTCCTCCATGGGGAAGATTGCCCAACCTTTCCACACCATAATTACTGGATGTTTAGCTCCAAAAATCCACCCTTAGTAATAATCTTCACAAGGAAAAAAATCTTGATTTATTGAGGTTCCATGTCTTTGCATCACAAAAATAAAATAACAAATGTGTAATAAGTTGAAATGATTCTCCCCCAAAGTATTGATCTAGCTTGAAATAATTACTGCTGAACATAGCACTTTTGTGTGTTCTGAGTACTTTAGCCATTTAATCCCCATATAAGAAAATACTATAAGAAAAACATTATCATGATATTTTTACAGATGAGGAACTGAGGCACAGAAATGAAAAGTAATTTGGCTAAAGTTATACAACTAATAAGTAATGAAGCCAGGATTTAGCCCTAAATGTTCTGGGTCCCGAGTCCATGCTTAAACCTTGGCATTCTTTTGCCTCTTAATTTCCTGAAACTATAAGATTTCTATATTTTATATGCAGAAATGAGAAGGCTGCTTTTTTATGCATTTTTACAATTTGCATGTACTCTATTTCAACTCTGAGAATGTGACAAAATGAATGTATGTGTTAAGTGAAAGCACGATATCAATTCATGAGCTATGTCTTAAGAACTTCTCTATGATAACATCATGGAAATATCCCACTGAAGTTCTTTCAAGCAGCCCTAAAATCAAGGCTTAGAACACTGCAATGGATTCACCAAAATAGAAATGTGTCCACTCCAAGTCCATACCACCAGACATGGCTGTGTAATGCTGGCCAGGAAGGGGAAGGAGAACGTGAGTGAATGCGTGAGGTGTGCAGAAGAGGTATGAGAAGAACAGAGACTGGGACTGAATCTTTTAAAACCAAAAGCACACAATGCGAAATACAGATATAATACAGATGTATTCTAGAATTGCACACTTGAAACCTATAAAATTTTATTAACTTATGTCAGCCCAATAAATTTAACTTAAAAAACTAAAAGCAGATAGAGGAAACATATTGGTTCTACGGTATACACATTCTCCAACCCTGCTTTTGAAACAGCAGTCTACCTAGCCTGTGATGTGATTATATTGTTTGCAGTAAAATCATCCAAAAACTGCCCAAGCAGTTTGTCAGGTCATCTTGAGAGCAGCAAGAAGCTGCAAGACGGCATATATTTAGCTGCCCAAACTTTTTGCTCATGCATTTTATGTGATGGACATTTTTCCCTGATGTGCTTTATGACTAAGATTCCAGTAACGTGCTTAATAAAGCTTGTGAAAGATTTATCTATCTTGTTGATTTTTTAAAAACCAGATTCAGGCTTCTTATTTTATTTCAGTTATCATTTTCATTGTTTCCTATTGCATTCTTTTTAACATCCTTTTATTTATTTCTCCTTAATTTTTTGTTTGCATTTTTTGGCTCTTTTTATAGTTTATTGAGATGAGCACACGTATTCTTTATACATAGTTTCTCTTCTTGAATAACGGTAATAATCTTTATATAGAGCAGTTATTTTGATCCACAGGTTTTGGTATAAAATGCTTCTTTATCACTTTCTAAATAATTTAATTTTAGTTTTACTTTTCTTTTTAATCTGTGAATTATCTAAGAGAGCATTTCTCAATATCCAAAGTATCAAACGGGTTTTTTTTGTTGTTATTTTTTATCATGTATTTCTAACTTGTATTAGCTCATAATCAGAGACTGTGAACTAAGCATAGAAAACCTCTACTTATTATTTATTTATATATTTATAAATTTTAAATAACTTTTAAATGAATCCAGGTTCTTATTTTTTCTAAGAGAAATTTTATCTGATTGAATGATGTTTATAAAAGTCTTTCATCATATTTTTATGCTTGCATTCACAGTTTTTTTCTATTTGTTGAATATTAACTTGTTTGGCATATTAAGGCTTATTACTGGTGCATTTTATTCATAAATTGTGATTTTTGCTATTGTTTTAATATCTCTATGTTGTTTTGAGTTTTAATATTGAATTTTACGGATATTAGCGTTGCTTTTACAGCTTTTTGCTTCTTGTTCTCACTCCCCAGTGGGTGAGAGTTTGACAAAGAATAGATAATGCTTATGGTCCCCAAATCCAGATTTAGACTCCTCCACAGACGACTTAATTAAAAGTGGAAAAATAATAACTTTACAGTGGAAAAACTTGACTGACACCGCTTTTGTGAATTCGTCAAAGATAATTTTATCAGCAAAGAGACAAAGGGACATCTTTGGCTCTTGATTCGCTGCCCAGAGAAGGATACAGCATCGCTCTGTCACGTTGCTGAAAAATGCTGACTGAGCTAAAGATGATGACGAGGAAACATTAAGCAACCCCAAACAGAAGGTCATTCTACAAAATAACTGGCCCGAATTCCTCAAAAGTCTCAACATCTCAAAAGACGAAGAAAGATTGAGGAGTCCTCCCAGATTGGAGATTAATTATGTATGACAACTAAATGAAATGTGTGATCCCAGATTGAATCCTGAGCAGGAAAAAATTTGCTATAAATGACATTATAAGGACAACTGATGAAATATGAACGTGGAATACAGATTAGATAATAGGGTGTGAATTCCCTGATTTTGATCATTTTACTGTGGTTGTGTTAGAGAATATCCCTCTTCTAAGGAAATTCACACTGGACTATTTAGGCTAAAGAGTCACATGTGTGTAACTTACTGTCAAATAATTTAGAAAAATATTATAGCTATATACAGAAAGGATAACAAAACAAATGAGGCAAAATAATAACAGTTGACAGTTCTGATGAAGGTTATACAGAAAGTTGTTTATATTCTTCTCACATCTTTTCTGTAAAGTTGAAATTTCATCAGATAAAAAGTTCACCAAAAATGAGAACATCGTACACTTTCGTATCTGAATTATTTACTCGACTTTATTCTTTCCATCTTACACATGTCGATTAACTTGGCGTGTGTTTTCTTCCGGTTTCAGTCTCGTGCGTCTGCTGCTTTGGTCAGCTTCCCACAGCGCCCTTTCTCTCTGATGACTCTGAAGTCACTGAGGATTTTCCATCCCGCTAGTGGACATGTTCCATTTCTCAGTGCTTAGAATTCTACGTGGATCTCTGGACGGTTAGTGAGAGCAGGGACCACCTATCTGTCCCACGTGAGGTGCAAGAAAGCATGCTTCTTCCCCTCCATCACCCCACATGGGGCATTAAAAAAAAAACAACAACAACACTTTACCTCTTGTTCTTAACCTTACGCTTCCGATCACCAAGCCAGGGCTGTGACCATCACCCTCACCTGCTCCTTCCCTGTCAGCCGTTCAGCACAAAGTTCTGTACATCCCATCTCCGCGACACCGCAAGGTGTCACTTCCCCGTGCCTGGGATGGCGTCTTCCTTGAGCCCCGACTGCTGTCCTAATATTCCGATGTGCTTCTCCTGTCCGTCTGCCCCTGCATCGTCCGCGTCACCCTGGGCCAGGCTCTGTGTACAAACACCTGCTGGAGTCACTTCCCGACTTTAAACACCCCACCCGGACGTGCCCTCTGGCTGCTGTAGAAAGTGGCCGTGACTGTCCCCGGTCTGGCCAGCAGCCTTCAGCCTCGCTGTTCTGACGCCGTCCGCCCGGCGAGAACGTACCTGTGCAATCTTACGTCCCGAGCTGGGAGCAGAATGAAGACGCGGTCACCTCGGTCGAGGACAATCTCACCAACCAGAGACCAGCGATAAGATAGTGTGTTCTGCCAATGGGGTAAGTTTTATCCAATTTTGCAGATAAAATCGCAGATTTATTCCATAAAAGCACTGCTTTCATCCAGTACTCTCAGGAAATGAATGGCTTCACATGAATTAATTCTTCACTTAACTGAAGTGTGCCCCTTCCCTAACTAATATTTCTTTTCATCTTTTCTTGTTATTTCTCTCCAAAACCATGGTGTGCGTTCTCCTGCCTTCTTAGGCGGGAGCTGTTGCACTGGCTTACTCCTCCCCGGATGCTCAGCCCTCACAGTGAAAATGCTACATGGAGCCGTGTCTGCTCACTGGGCTCCTTGGCCTCCTCCCCTAAGGACACCAAGCTGCCAGCACTCACCTCCTGCCTGTCACCATGGCACCCCCGAATACCCTCCCCAGACCCACGGCTTCGGTGTGCCCAGTCGGCTATGGGCCAAGATGCCAGGTCACGCTGCACGTTAGGCATGGCGTACTAAATAGAATTTGATTAGAGTCTTGGTGAGGGCTCAGGCTTTTGGAGAGCTGTTTTAGGGAGATCAGAGATCTCTGGTTAGTGTTTGATGGCAGATGTCTCACAGGGATGAGGCTAGGAGGACCTCTGATTGGCAGGGTCACTCTAAACTAGTGGCCATTGACCTTAACTATACATTGGGGAAGCTTGAAGACATACAGTGCCTGGTCCCACCTTACATAATCAGAATTTAATTGATTTAAGATGCAACCTGAGCATCAGGACCTTTTAAAGGCTACCAGGCAAATGTACCCCGCAGGTGACTTTGAGAACCTCAGTGCTGAAAGATATCTTGTGTGGAGACCAGGCTTTAATTGATGGGGGAAATTTAACCTGGGGTATCAGTTATTCTTCACAGGTATTAGGAGGCAAGTGTGTCCCTCTGAAAATTCACAGGTAGGAAGCTTAACCCCTGGGGCTTGAGAGCGTGACGTCATCTGGAAATAAAGTTGTCTTAGATGTGATTAGTTGAGATGAGGCCATGTTGGAGGACGGTGGGCCCCCCCCCCTCCGATACGACTGGACACAGAGAAACTGTACACAGAGAGAATACAGCGTGGGGATGAAGGCAAAGATCAGGCGATGCTTCAACGAGCCAAGAACAGCCAGAGACTGCCAGCAACCCCCCAAGAGCCAGGCGAGAGGCGTGAAACAGATTCCCCCTCATGGCCCCAGAAGGAACGAATCAACCCTGCTGGAGCCTTCATCTGCCAGAAATGTGAGTCAATAAATTTCCGTTGCTTAGGCAACTCAGTTTGTAGTACTTCCCTACAGCAAACCCAAAAACGAATATAATAGGCATGGTTATAAATCCTCAGAATCTGCATCTTAATGTGCACGAGATACACTCTCTTGCTGAGCATCTGATATCGATCAGACCCAGTGGAGGTATTGAGAGAAGCTGCCGGGGATTAAGCAATAAGAAAGGGAGCTTTGCTCTTAAGTTTACCTGGGAATTTCTATCTCAGATAATCAAATCAGATTGCTCTACAGATGCGGTGGCAGCAAGGGCTCCAAACACACATTAGCAATACTGCTTCCTGTATTTTGCATGTTACAAATAGCCAGAGGAGTTGTGTGTTTAACTAAGTCACAGTCATAAATGTAAACTGTCCAAGAATTTGCATTGCAAAATCTTCTTGCTCCAGATGCTGAGTTTGCAAGAATTTCTATTGCTTTATAAAGCATAATCCAACAGAAATTTTATGCAAATACTATTGGATCAATTTGAAAATAGTATTTTAGACAAATTGTCTATGAGAGAAAGATACTTTTGTGTAGTGTTTAATATAACCACTGACCTTTAGTAAAATGTATCTTGAATGGACACCTGTACTTGTTAATATTTTCTGGAAGTTAGTACATAGATGTCATTCTCAATTGTCTTTGAATAAAACACGAAGTGCTCTGGGGAAATTAAAATAAAATATGTTTTCTCAAGAAAGAAAAGAAAACTGATTTCCATAAGCAGTGATACTTTTACTGTTTTCTCTAGATATTTTATCATATTACTGATACATAATAAACAGAAGATGTTGCTGAAATCCAAATAACTATTTTATAATATATGCTGCTAAACTTTTCCAAACATATCTTTTGAATGAAAGAAGATTCTAGAACTGTTAAGAAAAGTCAAGGTCAGAAACCCTGTGAAATGCGGATTCTTGGGCTGGTCTCTGACGACTAACCACTTCTGAGGAAGGACAGGATAGGACCTGGGGCCACAGAAAAGAGTGAAGCCTCGTGGCCCCAGTCTCCTGCATTCAAGGGACATGAGCCTCCTGGGGCAGCTGATGGGAAGAGCCGATGGCTTTGTCCAGTACGCAAGCCACTGAGTCGAGGTCATGACAGCACACAGTCCATGGAGAAATAAATTAGAGACATTGTGACAATCAGGATTTGTGTACTCCTTCACCTTTACCCAGGTAATGTGAAGATGAAAAACTAATAACGCCACGTTTCTTTAGAAGCTTCTTTATTTCCTTAGTCCTATCTAGTAACCTAAATTAATGAAAAGTTATCATATTTCACAACTGCTGTTTCCTAGCATCTCCTCAGTAATTAATGTGTTTCCTTCTTGATAAGTGAAGGAAGACTTGGGTTTGACTGGAGAAGAACTAACTGTCTTACTATATAACTAAAAACTTAAAAGGAGAAACCATAAGGAATATTCTGGAATGTCAGTAGCGATATGTGGACTCTGGTAGAAAAAGAAGGGGTATTTCAGAGGAAGGCAATAGACTTATCATCAGCCTGTCTCTTCCTTTTCCATGGACTTAACTTTAGCGTCTGCCCTTATCCACTTTAAATCACTTTCTGGAGACAGCTAAAAATAGCTAACTGCATTTAATCTGATTCTAATGTTGACTCTTTCCTTGGGCCAGTTACAGAAATTCCTGCCCTACCTCCTGATGTCCCTGATTCCATGGAATATTCCATAGCCTGTAAAGGATGTGTTTTTCATTCCATTCAGGCTCTATTCATTAAGCACCCACTGTGGACAGAGGCTACAGTTGACATGGAAGAAATAAGAAGTCGGAAATGATATGACCATGACTCTCAAGTATTTTGTGGTCTAACAAGAAGTTTAGGCCTCACGCACAAGAATACAATTCAAAGGAGAAAATGATTAATCTCTATGACAGAACGTGCATCCATTCTTCGTTTCTCTCTCACAGAAGATGC